>JADLZL010001358.1:0-58106 GCA_015844335.1 Chrysopogon serrulatus
AGCGGAAGTATCATTAATTAACTTTATTACAAGCCACGCAACAAAGTTGCCCCGCCCAAAGGCCACCAATTCACTCTTCCTCGGACACTTCTTCAACAACCGTCATACAAAGAAGGGCCGTGAGTAAAGCTTGCCCATGCGGTTCACCTGCAACAGGTTTAACAAAACCCCGAGTACAAAAAAGTACTCCGCAAGACTTACCCGACCAAGAAGAAAAAAAAAATTTGGGGAGAAGACTCAGGAATGCCGGCTAATGGGAATCAAGGTAAGGCTTTAGCAAATTCAAAAGACTCTTTTGCCAAAAAGACTAAGCCAGCCCTTAATGTATCAACCACTTGTCAACCATGTATCGAATTCAAAACTTTCATTCTCACACTTTCATAATTACTACGATGTTGGTGTGCGAGGATCACGGCTCCCATATCGTGGAGCACACGATTTATCCATTCGAATCGCTTAATACCCATTTGGGGCTTTAGCCACACGATGTATGCAGACCAACATCTACATACATCAACTCACGCCCGGATTTCACCCTACCAGAACGGAGGTACAAAGACACCACCTCACTACGGCCGCCGGTCACGCCGGGCGTGCGCGCATCGTAGAATGGGCACACGCATTTGTCCGCTCTAGTAAAGGATAGTCCAAGTAGAGCTTGCCGTCATTAGCATGCTTAATTAGTACTATCCAATAACCTCATGATCCAAGGCCAAGCAACGAACGGTGCTTAACCGACACAAGCGGACGACACTACACCGTAGCAAGAACCCTCCCCGATGCAAGTCACTCCACCTGCCTCTCGATTTACTCATCATCATGTTCTTGGGCGTACCCTAACCCGGCCAAGGTGAGAGGTAGGCGACAAGCAACATCAAGTTTTCATAAATTCCCATCGGGGATCATTGTGATCACACCTTTGTAAACAGCTTTATCAAAACCCTACACTAGTAGCAAGACTAAGCGCATACTAAGCATTTTGAAATCAAAACAGGTATCCAGGATAATATATCAAGGTATGGTAAATGCATCAAGTAGGGTAACACACAACTCCTACACCTAATGCAAAGATCATCACATGAAATCATAAAAACTTTTGGAAATACAAGGGTGGTTTGAATGCATCGGGGGCTTGCCTTGGGGCTCGGTGAAGTGAGGACCAGAGAACCAATCACCGTAACCAGAACTGCAACCAGCCTCCTCACAAAGAACACCTTCTTTCAAGAACAAGTGGGTTGGATCAACCCCTTCCTCAGTCCGTAGCTACTACACTTATGTAGATGCATGATTATAATGCAAGAATGAATGATCATGCGACGCCGATGCATCAAACGTTAACCTATCTTGAGTACAATTTTCCTCACGGTAACCTCACTCTAGGAAGGTATAACTAATATTGGCGACGATTTAACTAGCGATATGCAATCAACATGAAATGTCAAGGTCATTTAGGTTAATGACCTAGGGTCATCACTCAATCCCAAAATCAAGCAACCCTAATAGTGATTAAGAGTGATTACTAATTTATTAACCATTTTTACGGTTGTTGAAAGCCACTAATTAACTTACTAATTAAGTGTTAATTAAACCCTAATTAATTAAGGAATTACTAATTAAACATTAATTAAAACAAGGTATTAATTAAGCATAATACAAAACTTAATCAAAACAGGATTAAACTTCATAATTAAGCTCATTACCATCTAATTAGCACACAAAATAAATTTCATAATTTTTGGAGTTATATTTTAATTATTAAAAATCATGGAAGTTGCATTTATTAATTAAAGAAGTTATTTTTATCCAAAGCAAATTTCTTCAAAAAACATAAGTTAGCATTTTTTTGGCATATTACAAGAGTCACATACATACAATTTTTATCTGCCCAAAATGAATTAATACCAGCATTTGAAAATGTCCATCCGTGGCACACCATCCAGGGTACCCACAAGCACTTTGGTGCAAGATAATACAAGTCTCCCTTATGTCCATCCTGCACACCATCCGGGGTTGGGAATATGCACACAAATTCACTCATTGGTACTATGACCACCAGTTTTAGCACCGACATATGTCATATCTTAACGGTGACTAACAACTTAGGTTGTAGTCCCATACGTGGATATAGTTGAACTGTCGTGCAAGTAGCCTCTGAAAAGATATGAAGTAACTTTAAAAAAGTCATATCTCACCAAGGTAATATGAACTACCTCACACATTTTTTTCATCTGCATCTTCATTCATCTTTCTTTCTTCTTCAACTCCTACGAGGTTAGTTTGGAGTGCTGGAGGACTGCTGCTCACGAATGGAGGGAGGGATGGCGGTGGCAGGCTAGTCCAACAGAGGAGGATGGGGGGAGGGGCGGTGAGATGCGGCAGCGATGGTGCCACCAGTCGAGCGGTGGAGGCTGGTTGGGCAGTGCTGGAGTGGAGGGATGGCGTCCGCGACGGCTGGTCGGGGAGCTCGACAGCTCGGTGGGGATGGGCGGGACGGCGAGGGCATCGCCCACTGTTGTGGTGGAGGAAGGCAGCGGGAACAGACACATTCAACCAATTAATGTAGGCGCTGACGAAGGCGGCATTTAACTGTCAAAGCTGGTCGGAAAGCGGCGGCGACCAGGGAGAGTTGACCCGACGATGAAGAAGATGGGGGGACGATGCCACGGGGTTGGTGGAGGAGTCTGGCCACCTGCGAGTGGGGTTGAGAGGATAAGATAGAGAGAGAAAGCGAGAAGTGATCTGGACCGTCGATTCTAGATCCAATGGTTAATAAATTCGAATGTGAGAGGCTTCCACTTCCTCGTTGGAGGGATAGACAGTCTCTTAAAAAAATGGAAGTCGCAATTGCTATGGAACATCTGCTGATCATCATTGTGCCGACCATCTTCAATGTATAGTCCATTACATGAGCCGTATCAACATAGCACGTGCGTGTCGCACGTGCATCGTTACTAGTGTACATATACGTAGCATTGTTGTGCATAACCGGTCTGCACCGATAACCGAACAGGGCGTGTTTGATTGGGTGTGCTAAAATTGTAACACACTCTTTGACTATTAATTAGAAGTATTAAATAAAGTCAGTTTACAAAACTACCTTCACAACCCTTGTGCTAATTGGTAAGACGAATCTAATCTGCACCGATAACCGATCGGGGCATGTTTGATTGGGTGTGCTAAAATTATAACACTCTTTGACTATTAATTAGAAGTATTAAATAAAGTCAGTTTACAAAACTACCTTCACAACCCTTGTGCTAATTGGTAAGACGAATCTAATGATTAGAGGATAGTTATTGTAGCATTACTTAAGCAAATCATGGATTAATTAGGTTTATTATATTCATCGCGCAAAGTTACACTCATTAGATTTGACTGCATTTACAATGCATGTATTTGTGTCGGCTTCATTTCATATTTTTATTGCGAAAAATATTTAAGACACAATTAAAAAATGGTTTAATTTTTTGATATATTTTTCATTTTGCTAAGCTGAATTTAATTTTGTAAACAAATTATAGACATTTTTGCTAGTATATTATTTTGATTTCTTGCATCCTGGTCCATATTTAGGATTTTTCTAATAACTTTTAGAAGCTTAGAGATATTTTTCATGGTTTAATATGTTCATTAAGTAGATTTTTTAATTGAAAATGATAAAATTGCTTTTGGAAACCGTTTATAACCATCGTAGAGAGAGGTATTTTGAATGGTTTTGAAAGTTACGGAGGTGGTTGTCAAGTCTAAGTAGGAATTGTGGATTCAACTCTGTTCACAGAGGTGAAACAAACTTTTCTTTAATTTTATAATTAATCATGTTTAGTCTTGTTAATTTTCATCGATTTGCAGTTACTACCGCCTTGTTCGTTTTCCTTCCAAATTTCAACTTTTTCCACTCTCTCTCCATCACATCAATTTCTGCCCATATATATGGAGCATAAAATATTAGTAAAAAAATAACTAATTATACAGTTCTGTTGTAAATCACGAGACGAATCTTTTAAGTCTAGTTAGGCCACGATTGAACAATATTTACTAAATAAAATGAAAACACTACTATTGTAACTTTTTCTAACAGGTGCAAACCGAACAAGGCCTACACTAAAATGTTACAAATTTTCGCGAAGAACTAAACAACAAGAACTCGGTAGGCACACATATAAGTAGAAGCAAGTTGGCAAACCCAAACCGAGCAGCCGAGCCGAGTGGTTGCACTTGCACAGCGACGGGAGGCAGGCAGGCAGCCTGCAAAGATGCCGCCGGGACAGAACACTTGGGGGATGGTGCCAAATAGGCCGTTTGATTCGACAGCCTCGCCATGCGCGCGCGTGACCCGTGGTAGCAGCACTGTAGCAGTCATCGCAGGCTCGCAGCGGGAGTCGCAAAGGAGAGGAGGCCGCGTGGGTAGTACTCACTCTCCGTCTCGGGCCTATTGCTGTCTTCTCGATGCATCATTTTTGACCTAGCAACACTTGCCTTGAGAGTTGATTAGGACTAAGTAAATGATGATTTACACGATGATTGATGCTTAAAAAGATGTTAACCTCTCTTTGATTTATGTACTAAGACAACATCTACTCGTAACTCCAGTTTTGGACTATCACAACAAACTTTTACGGAGTAGTGCCTTGCGGAGCCGCGTGGGTACAAAAGGAAATTCGCCTAGGCTAAGGGTAGTGAGAGGGCTTCTAGGTGCTCCCGTGCACAACATATGAAGGATGTCATCCCGATCGGACGGCTGCTGCTGCGGGCGGTCAAAATTTGACGAAAATACAAGGCCCAAAACGCGAAACAGTCTTCTCACGGGGTTAGGGGTAGGGTTGGAATTTTCCAGGGTAGGGGTAGGGGTAGATTTGGGATTTCACGACCCTAGGGTTGCAGATGCAGGTCCGGAAAGCCATCAAATAGCCCAGCCGCAGGGCGCTCATCCCTCATCTGACCGCACGTCATCATCCCCCGTCCCGTCCCATCCCCCCAGCTCTTGCGTGGCCGCAGGGAAAGGAATCTGACCTGCAAGAGAAAAACGCCCGGCTATGGTTACCCACCACGGAAGCCTAAGGTATTCTGCCTTTTTTTCCCCTCATCCTGCAGGTTTTTTTCCTTTGCGGCAATAGGGATGCATCCGTACGCCACTGGATCTCCAGATCCCCGTTCCGTTCCGTTTCTTCCTCCCTGTAAGATCCATGCAGATGCAGGCTACTCCCCTCTTATCCTGTCACAGACGACAGGATATATCAGATGCGTTGTGATCTGCTACTCTCTCGACCAATTCGTTGTATCATTTTTGTGCGTTTGTCTTTCTTGGTCTAGTACCCAAGGAAGCATCACAGATCCCCTGTGTTTTCTTCCCTTTCATTCAACAATTATCCGACCTTAACGAAGCATGAGTGGATTTTTTTCCTTTTTCCTATTGTAATAAAAATAAATGTGTTTTTCCTTTCATTCAACAATTATCTGACCTTAAATGAAGCATGAGTTGATTTTTTTTTCCTTTTTCTATTGTAATAAAAAAGAGTTGGTTGCTTTTTTGTCTACTAATAAATTAGATTTTATGATTATTCATCTTTTGCCTTATTAGAGGATGTTGATTGGTAATGATGGTAGATAGG
This sequence comes from Chrysopogon serrulatus, assembly GCA_015844335.1. Lineage (NCBI taxonomy): Eukaryota > Viridiplantae > Streptophyta > Magnoliopsida > Poales > Poaceae > Chrysopogon > Chrysopogon serrulatus. Next base: position 5,610 of record JADLZL010001358.1, read on the forward strand.
ATGGAATTTCCGTGATTCAACTCTACTATTTGTCAGGGTTGGGTGATGCCTTGATGGGACGTGGATTGGAGGGAGGTCTCCTATGTTCCCTGTTTCCTACTACTATTATGCCTTCCAAGTCGATCTGTCAACACACGAAGAGGGTGCGTGGATACCTTTTAGTTCCATGACTAAAACTAGTCAGGTTAAAAATTGCTAGTCTCATCTAAGCTTGGATCCAAATCCTAAAGAGATTAAAATGTAGTAAATGAGCATTAATTATCTCTCTCCCTTTCTCCCTTTTCTCCCTCTCCCGTCAATAGATGGGGCATGGTTAAATGAAGAGAGAGAGCTAAAACAAAGTTTAGTAGGAGTCCCCCTTACTAAAAGATTTTAGTCTCAAGACTAGTTTTAGCTCCTCTTTAGTCAGGGGTGCTTTGGAACTTTAGCCCCCCAAATAGACTAATTTTAGCCGGACTAAATTTAGTCCCTTGGATCCAAGCACCCTCTAAATGCTGCCATGAGATATTGCGATTACTGTTTCGATCATGGAATAATAATAAATGTATATGGTTGATGGTTCATTTTTAATCAACAAATGAGCTCGTGTCCTGTGGGCTGTGGCACACGCCATGTAGTAATGTACTAACGTGCATCTTTGGATTATTACTCGGTTTTCCCAAAGGATGGTAGAATCTAGTTTGTTAAATATCGTCTTTTCATTTGTTGCAAGTGTCTGTTTAAAATATTAGTGGTCGACATTGCAAAAAAAAAAAAGTTACTAAATTAAGTGTGAAAACCAACTTCATAACATGTATTTTTTTCATATGCTTGCGCGTGTGTTTGACCAATAACTCTCTTGGGACTTCCAAAGACAGCTTTGGGTGCCGTGCATCTGTTTTCTCTCTCTCTCTCTCTCTCTCTCTTTTTTGTACTTATATGTTCTCTCATTTGGTATGCACATAATTCAAAGTTCAACTACAGGTGGCATATGATGAATATACTCGTGGCTAATTTATTTGTGGGGGCATGCAATGTGGTTCTAGCCAAGCTCAGTCTTTGATGACATTTCTTGGAAGCCGAAAGCCTAATTACATAAGCACGTAAGTGACAAATTTGCCAAAAACCATGACTCCGTGTAATGTGTTTGAATCATTTTTTTTTGAAGTCATAGTAGAACCATGGCTGACATGTCTATCGCTGTGCTCCCTCTCTACCTGCGTGATATAGATTTTTTTTTTTTTTTTAGGTTCGCATGCCAGTGAGACTTTATTGGTCCTATAACATTGAAACATGAATTTACAAATGCTTAGGTGATGGTTACATTAGATTGTTCTGAATAATTTTGATCAACACTGAAAACTGCATTCTTGAGATTTTATCGATGTTTTATAAATGTTAAGTAGAGAATAGATGTACAATGACTATAAAAGTTGGCTCTTGTGATGTGCTTTATTAGAACACATGACTGAATGAACGCAAGCTTCATTTTAGATTTGTTGATATAACCAATATGATTTTTATTTGAAATGCACAGGGGCATTTGATGGAAGAAAATACCTGGGAAAAGTGCGGGGAAAGTTTATGGAGCATGCACATTGCAAAGCTCAATTCAGATAAAGTCCATCAACCAAATGTGTAACCAGTAAGCAAAATCATACACTAAATCTTTAATGAAAAAGTTATATTTTTTATCGTTGCCTGCACGCCCGCGCTGGTCGCGGCATCTTTGCGCGCCTCACAGGGGCGCTGGGCTGCCTCGCCAGCAGCGCTGCCTGCACGCGCCTCCCTCGCAGGCTCGCGCCAAGACACCTGGAGCTCGTGCTGCTCCTTCACGCAGCGCCGCAGCAGCTCCGCTTAGCCAGCGCCTGCGCGCTGGCCCTCGCGTGCCTCGAGCATGCGCTCGCAGCTGCTGGACGCCGGCAAGTCGCAGCCGCCTACGAGCTCTGACGGCTGCCAATCGGGGTCCGGTGGCGGCGGCCAACCCAAGCTCATATTGAATTCGGGGGAAAATCTCTGGCTGGGTTTTTTTCCACCACAGCCCCTCTCTACTCTTTGTTACTATTCTTTTGCAAAATGGTCCCTTACAATGTAACTAATTACATCAATACACCATCAGCAAGTTAAGTGGCCCTTGGGTCGGAAAGCTGCTTGGGCCCTGTTTGATTCAGATTATAACCGGTTTTGAAGGTTCGATTATGGGAGATCCAAAAGTCAGATGACTCCTATAATTCATGGATTCTGGATTATGGATCATGAGAGTCATGTGATTTTTGAATCTTTCATAATTGGACCTTCAAAATTGAAAATAATCTGAATCAAACAGGGCCTAATCATATGAGGATAGTGATATTTTGCTATTTTTCTTAAGATAGGTGGTCCTACGAAACATACCCTTGTGTAGTACCAAGCAATATCTTTTTTTAGATAAAAAGAAGAATACTGTTGCCATTTCAATCGTGGGGTAGGATTGGGCCCAACTAGTCCTATTCATGGTTCTGGATCTGGTGAAATCGCAAGACCAGCCCGGACAAAACCTAGGCCCAGCCACCCAGGGACTTCCCCATTTCCCCTACTCCTTTATAAACCAAAAACCAGCTTGGAACCAGGTCCTTCTCCCAGCGCTGAGTTATTCCTAACCCTAGCCGCCAACTGCAAACAGAACAAATCTCCTCAACCAGCCTCTCGGACAGCAGCCATGATGGTGATGGCCCTGCGCGCGCGCCATCGCCAGATGGCATCCCTGCTTTGCCCTGTTCGGGCGAACTCCACCGGAGTAAGCATTCCTATCTCTTTCGCGAGTAGTAGATCTAAAGAGATTATTTCAGGTTATTTCTGATTTGTCCTATAATTTGCATGGATCTTTGATTCGTAGTAGATCTAAAGTTGGTTTTGTTCTATGATTTGTGTATGTAGCTGATTATTTCAGGTTATTTCTGAGGTTATTTCTGATTTGTCCTATAATTTGCATGGATCTTTGATTCGTGGTAGATCTATAAAGTTGGTTTTGTTCTATGATTTGTGTATGTAGCTGCTGATGTGCTTGAAAGTGATTTGCTGAAATTGTTTGCTTAGTTAGCTGCTGATGATTTTTGTGGCCAGTGGCATCTAAGTGATTTGTTTGCTTAATTTTCTAGCTGCTGATGATTCGTGTAGCCATTGGCAACAAAGTGATTTGCTGAAATTGTTTGCTTTGTTTGCAATTTTACAGCCTGTATCTACCTTCCTGCGGTCTGAATGGAGTCTGATTAAAGAGAAGATTGAGTCTAAGGAGAGAAGAACTTGGTCGTTTTGGTTCGTGTGCGCTCCAACTGCCGTTGGGCTTTCGTTCTTGGTTTACTCGAACAAACTCAAGGCGGAGAGATTGGGCAAGCGGATGAAGCAGTTGGAGGTGCTCGAGGAGGAGAGGATGAAGCGGTTGGAGGTGGAGGAGAGGATGAAGCAGTTGGAGGTGCTCAAGGAGAGTCTGCCTGCACAAGAATGAGAAGGTGGCGAAAGTCTGATACCTAAGTTCTAGTTGTCTTTCATTTGTGATCTCTCTGATGCTGAGCGCGTCATTAGCTTATATGTTACCCAAGTTCTAGGTGCCCTTCAGTTATGGCAAACATTTTAGCCACTGTGTGTGAGCACATGGTAATGCTTTTGCAAACTTGTTAGCATCGATAGTTTGACCATATCTGGTGCTGGTGTGATGGATTAACTCATGTTTGATGGTAATGGCTAGTGGTTGTATCAAGTAATGAGTTGCCACCGGAGCTTTTTTATATGGTGCTCCATTCCAAATTATAGGTCATTTTGACCTTTTTAGTGCACCTAGATACTCCCTCCGTCCCAAAAAGAAGGTCGTTCTCGCTTCCCGAGAAATGACTGCCGGTAATTTTTATAAATACTAAATATCATCAATTAGTATTATAATTAGTATTATCAGAAAGATCTTTAGATCTAGTTTTCTAACAAATTTATTTAGAGATATAAATATTGTACGTATCTTCTATAAATTGAGTCAAACGTGTGGCACGAACATCTAAAACGTCATCTATTTTGGGATGGAGGGAGTATGTTGTATGTCATGATTTCTTACTGTACACACCAGCCATTACTGCATTTGGCTACCTACGCTACTGGCATTTGATTATCCATGCAGCTATTGCCACCTGATACATTCCACGTTCAGGACCTCGTGTTTTCCCTGATTTTGGGGACTGGCGTTACGATTATTTATACCTCTTAATTCTGCGTCTGTCAAGGTGAATCTTGTTCCTTCAAAATACTCCCTCTGATCTTATTTATTTGACGTTTCAGACATACAAAATGAACTAGCTGCAAGGCATTTTGTTTGTCCGAAACGACATGTAAACCTGAACGGAGGTAGTAGTTCTTGGTAACAATTTCAAACAAACAATCTGCACCATGAAGATTTGTCTACACGTTCATTATCAAATTCCATCCTTGCATCAGTGTGCATCACACCAAAAGGTGACCATTTCAGAATCTGTACAAAGAACAGCGACAACGATTTCTGAAACACACCCCACTTAGCATCTTACATTGTTCATCTACTCATTTCGATCTACTGTTTTCTGGTACCAACGTATACACATGGGCTTGTTCGGCTTCCCAACGTGGAACTAATACAGGGAGGGAACCAGAACAATGTGTTCGGTTGGCAGGGATTCAAGCCAGAAGAGGAGCAACCATTGAACTCAAAGTCACATGTCCAGGCAAAGAATACTCTTAACAATTGAACCATATACAAAGTTCCATGTATCAAATGCCTTTTTAACACATGTGCACATATGCTCAATACTCTTATCGGTTGAATCATAGACAGTTTCTAGTATGAAAACACTTTGAACACATGCACATATGCTCCAAACGCGCAAATGCTACGACACATTGAACAAGGTCAGGTATGTGATGATGCCCCGACCACAACTTGAAAATTCGCAAGGCACTCAACAGATCCCCTTCAGTCCTTTTATTTGGGAAGTGGCCCGTGAACTGGAGCTCGTCCTTCAGTCCGAACCGCTTGATAATAAGCCAACCAGACACTTCACCTTCCATTGTGGGTATGTCGGAGACTTGAATGTCATTGCTATAGAGTGGATTTTTGAAGGGTCGATGCCACATTGTAAAGAAAAGTAGGTAGCCGATGCTTATATATATGCAATTGTGATATCATAAACTACATCAGTCAGCAAATTATAACTCATGTAACTAAGTCAGTAAATATTTGCAGCAAAAATGTCGCGAACTATTCACATTCAACCGGTTGAAAGTATACGTTTCCAAAACTTAGTATGTTAGCAAGTTCATAAACGCCACTTGTAACATGGTCTATGCTACTCTGGTGTTACAAAAAGCAGTAACTCATAAAGGCAAATGAATGAATATACCCTTCTAGGCCCTCTTAATGATGTAAGTTCATGATACATGATCGCCTCCGAAAGGTTTGGGACTGTTTATTGAGAAAACTGAAGAAGTGGAGAATAATAGAGATATCCCTATACTGCCTTGCTAGAGCAAGCCATTGGGAGCTTTTTCACATGCATGATCAATGCAGGACTGTGCCAATCAATAGTACGGATTAAGGACACTGAACTATGGAGTTTTAATAGAACTCTGTACCAAGAAGCATAATTTAATCATCCTCTTGTATACTTATTGTGTAGCACTTAGGATAAACATATAATCAATTCTAACTTAAATTATCATATGGTTGAAAAAGAATAGAAATGAAACACGTCATAGTTGAAAAAAAATGCAGAGCCCAAACAAGGAAATTTAAGATGGTCGATGAAAACATCTCTACACATTTAAACATATATGCATCAGAAGTAATATGGAAAAAAATCAACAAATTAGTTGATTAGAAACCCATGCAGTTCAGATAGATTCAAATATTGATATAAGCTAGAGAGAGTAAGTATACTTATTATCACATACATAAACAGAGAACCTAATCGACAGAACCACTAAGAGAGCCACGATGGTACCTGAAGGATTAGCATAATGTGACCTATAATTTAAAGAAAAAAAGATGTAATGCCAAAGAAGCAAACACTGACAGCACAAACATCTTTTCTTCTCTAGTATCCGTGATTTCAACCATGAGTGCTACTCAATGTCTGGAGTTGAACTGTTAGGATGAACTATTACCCTGTTCGTTCGCCGAAAGATAATTTTGTTGTTAAAAATTAATGAAACATTATCAGTACAAGTTAAATGATACTATCATTCTTTAGAAAAATTTATTATAACTTAATAGTCTTGCATTGCTTTAAAAGATCAGAAATAAGAGAGAATGTTGTAGACATTCTAAATTTTCACAGCATTGTGATTACAAATAGATCATGTGCATTCAAGTTGATGCCAGTAAAAACTAAATGTTCCAACGAATAACATTGACGATGCTATCTCCTAGCAACGCGATGTACTGTCAGTCTGTCACACAATTTGCATGCAAATATAAGAAATTTTACTTGTGTTCAACAGTCAAGGGCATACGTGCAATTTACACAGAACTCAGATTATATTACATAAAGTTCCAGGTGCAGAACAACCTGCAAAAGAGAGTGATCAGCAAGCCAACAACAGAAGAGTTCAACTTTGCAGAAATCTGTACTGTCAACAATAAAGAGATGTGATCCTTTCTCACCATCAAATGATGTGGTGAGAACTCCGACACTACACAAAACATCAATCACTACTTACTATTTATTGCATACTCTTTTACCTCTTTGAGAAAGCTGGCAAGAAACCAGAGAGACTTCCAGCAGCGTAATAAGCTGGGCAAGCTGGAACAGCACAGGAGGGCGTGCACAGTGTAGCAATGGAAGCTGCCATGGCATTTAGAAACAATCAAAACTTCCAATGGCGAAGAATGTAACAATGAGGAATTTTCTCTGTATGTCATGCATGATGTTTTAAACAGGACTGCAAAGATACATAACTGAGGGGCATCCGGGCATCAAAACAGGCTGAGGCACACCGATTTTTTTTAAAGTAACACTATACACCAACACATTTGGTATGCAACGTCCAAGATTGCAGCTTGTCTATTTGGTATTTGCAAGAAAACATAGAACACAAATTATCAAGAAAACAGAAATAATATAAATTGCAATTGATCTATTATCATGAAATAAAACTGAATCTTATAATCAAACAATTGCAAACATAATAGATGATCTGTGATACACAACCTGAATTTTGATTGATTTATTCCAAAGTTTGGAACACCTGCATTTGCTAATACATGAGGGGTAATTATTCAGGGACACCATTGGGGGAACCTGCAACAAAGCATACCTCTGAAGAGGGACACCAAACACCATGGAGGGAAGGATAAGAGCCTTCTATTGTAACTGTTCCCATCTACCACATCAGTGAAGTATCAAGCACCAACCTGGAACAGTGACAAATTAAGATTAGAAAACTTGTAAATGTTTATATGTAGCTCAAAATTGAACTCTTACCATCACAAGATTTGAAGCTGAACAACCAAAGCACCTCTCTATGTCCTCAGCTGATCCATCAGGTTTCGTGGTATCTACACTCACTCAACAGAACAAATGCATCGGTGCATTATCTTCATTAGGAGAAGTCAAAATATGGAAAAAAAAAAGTACACACATATAAAAACATTGTGAGGTGCATTTCAATGTTCAATATTTTAGTACCAATGACATATCCAAACAAAGTGATGATGCTAAACAGTGAGTTAATGTTGAATGAAAATGGACATTGTTGAAAAACAAAAGTCATATGGATCATCAGGCAACAAATTAGCTCCATCAATCAGAAGAGATTTTCTCAAATCAATTTTGCTGAGTAAAGGAATGTAACATGCCAGTAACTGAGATATGCCTAAGAGCAGAATATATGATATAAAATACAGTAGCAACAGTAATATACCTTATGCACAAGATTTGTTCCAGCTAAACCTCTCCCACCAGGTAACCCTCTAGGTGGGGGAAGGGCACAATTATCTCCAACAATAACCATCTACAGGTGGAGGATAAATGTTAAATAATTAATAAAATGAAATCGATCTTCTATACGGACATAGTAAGGTGTCTGTTGATAACCTCCATCCTACAGCCTGATCTTGCCTCATCAGCAGGACAGCAGCTAATGCAAAATTTAAGTCTATCACCAGTGTAGTTCTGCAAATGTTTGACAAATGAAGATAAAAAAGAAATGCAATCTAGTAACATGAGAGTAGGGCAATGCTTCACAGTTTATGCGTGGAATTTTATCTACAACCATATATATCAGATGTGCAAATGAGGTTTTATTTTACAATGGCTAGCCTGAACCACAGCTGACTCATGTAAATAAGCCATGCACAAAACAAGTTTAAAGTAATCTGATAAAATCTATGGATTCCAATGTCAATAATAACTTATAAAGAAATTCCAATAAAAATGAAATGTGAATTGCTTGTATCCACAAAGAATTGTAGATGTCTGGTTAGGTGCTCTGTGCAAAGAATTAGAGATAATAAAAAATAATGCCAAATACAGGTGCTATTGCAATACTGTTAACTCTTGCAGTCGTGTTCATGCACTAAAAATATTTCAACGCCAAATTCGGGCTACTGACTATAGATTATTCCTATTGTATGAAGAATGATAAACTACTGAAAATAATATATGATTTCCATTCCTGAAAATGCAACACCAAATTCAGGTTATTGACTATAGATTATCGCTATTCTATGAGAATGATAAACTGCTGAAAATAATATAAGATTTCCATTCCTGAAAATGGATCTAATTATCATTATGCAAAACTTGGGAACACAGGAAGACAATAATTCACTATTTCACTCAGATAAAACATTTCAGACAAGACAAATGCAGTTTACCCTCTAATTCCAAAATTTGCTCATGTATTATGTCTTTTATACTATCAGGTGGTAGAAGTGATAGGCGGTTTGCATCTTACTGTATCTCAAACAAACAAGGCAATGTTGATGCGTCATATTTTCCAGCTATCACATAATCACAATTCCAAAAGAAAATGAATATACCTTTCAGTCATTCCATCGAGCAGGTTGTGTGCATCCATGCTGGAGTTGGAAAACATGGCGGCTGCCACTGGTTGCTTGCTGACGCTGCAGGTTTGCGAAGAGGAGGACGCCGGAGGGCGGAGTTGATGTCGGCTTCCTGGCGGTCAGCATCTTCCCCTAGGCCGCGCCGATTGAGGGCACCAAGCTCGCAGAGTCTAGAGGCACAGCGGCAGGCGCGGCATAGCCGTGGTCGTGGCACCGTGGGACGGGCGGAGCACAGGCAACCGCGGCAGCCGGGGCAGGTGGCGGTGGAGGCGGTGGTGCACGACGACTCGAGGGAGGCGGGAGGCCGGCGAGCTCCTCCGGCATGGACGTCGCGGAGTTGACGTCGTCGAGCCGCGGTTACTCGCGCGCGAGGCATGGGAGCCACGGGCACGGGCACGCGTCCGCAGGCGCTTGGTGGCCGCGCCTTGCGCCGACTGGGTGCCCCACGTCGCTTGTGCTCGGACTGCCTGCCATGGATTGGGATTCTGGTGGTGGCGCTGCTGCGACAAGACGGCCGCGGCGGCTCCTCGCCGTAGCAATGGATGAGGAGGCGGCGGCGGCGGAGGAGGAGAGAGGGAGAGACCGCGAGCGGACCGCGGCTGCAGACGCCAGCGCGGGGCGGGGAGCGCTGCACAGGAGAACGCCCTGGGTCGTCGTCATCGTGGAGAGGAGGCTCGGCTGGCTGGCCAGTGGCCACCGCCGTGCGGGGGCAAGAGCGAGCGACGGCGGCACGGCGCCGACGGTGGAAAACTACACTGGGGTGGAAGCGATGGGGTGGGGTGAGAATGTGAGATCAGTCCCACTGCTAGTGTCATCAGCTGAGTGTCATATACGGAGTAGGCATTTTTGCTCATATGATACCAAATTAACGAGGAGAGAGAAAATTACAGTGTCGTGGTGATGAAACCGGCCTTTCGCCAGAGACTCGGCAAGATGGTTCTCCCCGCCTGCTGGCGGTCGGATCCATGGGCCTCTTGTGCCGAGACGAAGAGTTCGTGGTGGCAGAGCTGACTGTTCACAAACCCAACAACATGTCCAAGGAAATAGCTCACATCTGCAGGCTGCAGTCGTCCTGCATATCAAGATCAGCTGATGATGATCAACTTGGTGGCACATGGAACTCCATGTGTGTGGATATTCAGGACGGTAACAATCTCGGCGATTTCGAGCAACTTTGCTGCTGGCAAGTTGACACCGTCATCCCCTTCCGCCACTGGCTGTGCTGGATCGACTATAACGTAGGCATCCTTTTCTCTGACGTGTCCGAAGAGCCCACCCCATCCGTCTCCTTCCTCAGTTTCCCCCCTCGACGAGTTCCCTCCTACTAGCACTCGGCACGCAACAGCCACACGCAGCTACCTGTACCGTGGTGTGTCCGTCGTCGACCAAGGCCGTGAGCTCAAGTTCGTCAATGTCACCCGCCATGATGGTCTTGCCTTTGGAGCACTCAAACCCGGCACCGGCTTCACCATCACCTGCCACACCCTCGTGCTAAGCGCCGGCGGCAGCATGGCGTGGGAGGAGGACTACACGGTCACCTCCGGTGAGCTATGGGAGGCCAATCCCATTGACCGCCTCCCGCGTGGCATCCTCATGTTCCCTCGAGTTGATGTTGAAAAGCCATGTGTCACTAGTACACAAATGTTTTTTACAGCCGGTTATAGATGCCTTGCCACTAGCGTTTTGGGCCGCCGCCTATACAAGAGGCCATTGAAAATGTTGTATTTTCACTGGCGGTTGCTTAAAAACTGCCTGTGGAAAACATTTCCACTGGCGGTTCACATAAGCAACCCCCAGTGAAAATACAATTTCCACAGACGGTTCACCTAACGAAACCGCCTGTGGAAATATCATTTTCACTGGCGGTTCCTTATGTGAACCGCCTATGAAAATATTTTTCCACCAAAATTCAATTGAATTTTTATTTTTTGAATTGACGCCCTCTCTGTCCCCCTCCCTCCCTCCTCTTTCCCTCCCTCCCTCCCTCATCTTCCTTCCTTCTCCCCCCTCTCTTTCTCTCTTACTATGATCAATACAAAGACTATTTAATTATGAGAAATACATCAACAAAAAGTAATTATACCATACAATACTTATATACATATATATACATCATTAACAATTTAATTACATCATACATTGTATACATCAAAATTATTTTTTCGACCATGATATGATAATAAAATTTTACAGTGGAGATGAATCTAATAATCATTTTCGACTTAAGTTGAGCGCTAATTTCCCTTAGCGCTCGAACTCGGCCTCGCTAAGGGGCTTTCGGCATGGTGATATTTTCCCTCCAGTAGGAATGATTTCTCTCATGATAAATGAGCAGAGGTCCTCAATTATGCCGCATGAGTTAGGTCGTCGAAGTTTTCGAATTCGATTCTTGATATGCCCGAAAAACGAAGTTTGTAAGCATTATATATATTTTTATATGTCTACATAAATTTGTATTTTTAATGATATAAATACAAATATTACTATTAGTGGTACCTTATTAGGGTTCCTGATGTACCGTCCGGCCGTTCTCATGAACTCGCACGCGTAGAATCCACAGTGCACCGAACCAGGTGGTTGTTTGTGGCACTACATAAATTACATACAGTTATTTACTTGTAATACCATCTTATATATTAAACATGCATGATATTGATTCATAAATTTACGTACCGGCTACTTATGAAAAAAATTTATTTTCTCCCCCCTCATGGACTCGTCATACACTCCACCTCTTAACTTATAGAATCTATAACATCTATGATCTCAAAAGAATCAGTTAGCAGCAATCTTCAACTCTCATCGATAAAAAGATGCATGCTACATTTTGTCGGCTTACCATTCTAAGATGGTTTGGAATTTTGCATATCTTTCAGGATTGTAGTCAGCGGAGTCAAAGACCCGCACATTTCCCTCCCTAGGATAAATGAAGAAGCATATCCAGTGATCGCTGCGCACGATTAAAACTGAGTTGTTATGCATTTATATAAACCGATACTTAGGCTGATGTATATATATGAATTCATACTTACTTAAAGTTATAAGGGGCAATTACGACTTTTCTGTGTTTGTACTGGAGCAATGCATGGCCTATGTAGGTGGCGTATTTAGTCTCATGATCCTTCTCCAGATCTTTAATTCTCTTTGCGGCGTCTTTTTTTTGATAACCCCTTCAAAGAATCGCTGTTGTGACCAATTCGGAAGGTGTGCTCATTCTCACATATTTTTTTGGGCTAAGGTATCCTGCCCGTTTACTTTCATTCTGGTTTGGTCCAGGACCTTACACGACCTCGTCTTGATCAAATTGCATTCTACAAGGCACAAGTGCATGTTGGAAATTCAATCTTAGTAGAAGTCAATAATAATAAACGAAGTTCATGTTAGTACGAGAGCTACACTTACAATGCAAATAGCGTGACGAGCTGAACGTCGAGCCGCTTAAGGTTCATCATCAACCATATGTCCTCGAAAGCAACGAAAGTCGTATCTCGTTCACTTTTGAAAGCAGATGGTGGTATATCTACTTGGATTGCGTCGATTCCGACTTTAGCAGCTCTCATGTACCAGTCATGAAGACTTTTTGTACCAGACAGGAGCTTTTAGAGTTGTTCCCAACTCAGTAGAGGCCTGCCGGGTACATATGTATCAGGGACATTTTGATAGTCATCCCATATTGGCCTCACTATCTCTATAGCTCTGATCTGTGATGCTTCAGCTGAATTCTGTTGCTCAGCTAAGTCCACGGTACGTGACTTGCGAGTCCGTGCAATCCCTTCTAAAAATTTGGCAGTGCCAGCTGTTTTTTTCTTCGGCTCATAGGGGGAAACCAATTTGGGAACAGAAAATTTTCTCTTCTTAAGTTTTTCTTGGCTCTTCTTTAGTGGCGGCGGTGGTGTTCAAGACGAAGCTTCCATGTCTTGAGGTGGTGGGGACGAAGCAGGCTCAAGGATTGGTGTAGTTGTTTGTGGCGGAGATCCTGCTGGTTTTGATGTTGACGGTGGGGTTCGTGAAGGATCGGCAGCAGGGGGTGATGGTGGGTTAGGATTCTGTTAACGGTCGAGATCAGGTGCTGACTCCTGAGTTTCTAGCGGGGCTTCTGAGGAAGGTGGTGGCTGCGTCAACTGGACATCTCTTCGAGGGCATATGATGAAATTATGAATGGTCTGTCCGAGTATCTCAATACCCTCAGGACCAGATATTTCTAACATGTCATCCTCGTAGCCTGGGATGACCATCACCACTTCTACCCTGCAGTACTCTTCTGGTATAGGATCACCATGGTAGTCACGTCCGGGGATCGCAAAGCCCGTGGCTATCTCCCTTGTACGTTGATGCTTCATACCATATCGTATGAGTATTTTGTAAGGTGTCGGTCCATTGATGTCATCCACAGGGTAGTGGTGTGTGTTTCCTATAGACCCCACACTACTTGGAAAGGGAGGAGATTGAGCGGGCATGCCAATCATCTCCTGAGCTCCAGGCAATGGTTGTGTTGGCACGAGCTGCATCTATGGGCCTTGTGTGCTCATCTTTTGAATAGACACTGCACTAGCTAACTTCTGCACCAGCTGTGGATCAGGATTTGTTAGAAAATCTAACATCATATTTCTGAATTGTTCCTTAGCCTTTTCCTCAAAAAAGTGTTGCATATCTTCCTTATATTGATCTCGTTTCTTATACATGCCCACCCACTCCTCGCTAAATCCTTCTTTCCATCCCATCTTCGACGAGATGTCTCGTACACGCCCAGGATGCTCAGGGTTGTCCAGTCCAATACTCAGGATATCTTTCCCTTTGTGGCTTCAGTTTCCCTTGTTTGACCTCCACTGCTAGCTCCAACATCTTATCAGCTGGGGTTGTGATGTCTAAGAGACAGTTCACACCGGTAGCAGTTTGTTTAGTTCCTCTACCTCTGAGCCAATTTGCTGTCCTCTCGCTAACTTCCTCTGATAGCACAAAAACACCTTGTTTCTTTAGCTCCTCCTCCTCTGCCCGCCATTTTGGAACTTGTTTCTTGTAACCACCAGTGCCAAGGCGATGGTGGTATTTATTCTTCTTTGCTAGTGCTGAAGCAGCTTCACTCTTGGCTTTGGCAGCTGGGTCGTTCTTCTGCGCCTTGAGTATCTCCCACTGCGCAGGTGTGATCTTATATTTGCTCATTGGGTCGTACCCATGCTTGAGAAACTTGATATTCATCTCAGATCTATAGTTACGGAATGATGTTGTAATCTGTTTAAAAAATACTCCTTGGCAAGTTTATTTGTCCCCATAGGGTAGACAAACCTTTCTATAAACTTGTTCCATATCTCTTTCCTTGTATCCGCATCCACATTCTTCCACCTAGGGATTGTGATGTCCAATTTATCCCTGACCAGAAAACCAATTGCATTCCGTATCTTGGCAGCCACCTCATCAGACACTATCGGCTCTCCTTTTGGGCCGATGCTGGGAATTACATGTCTTCTCTGGCCACTTGTTTGCTCCTCGGTCACCGCATTTCCGGTCACTCTGTTTCCTTTTTCTTGATTTGAAAGAGGTTGTCTCAGTGATTTCTGGTGCTTCGTACAAGGGCACGTCTTCTTCTTCCGCTAGAATGTCCCGTATTTGAGACAAAACCTCCTGGCCGAATGAATTCAAGAGTGTAAGGATCGGCGCGTATAATACTATGAAGGGAAGTATTGGTTTTTATATTTTAAGTATACCTCATCATACGGATCATAATCTGGATCAACACTTTTATCGTGATATCTATTTATGCTAGGGCATGGATCACTTCGGTTGCTGTCATCTTCCTCTTCTTCCAACATATCACCATGGAAATCTTCTTGTCCTTCTTGCTCTGGGGGTGTGTGAGTCTTAGTGGGTGAATCTGCACGCTGCTCTTCTTCTTCCAGAGGATTTACAGTTCTATGCATGATAATAACTATGTTAATTCCTTTGATAAGGTTTTAAGTTAAGAAAAGTGCAAGGCTTCGTAAGGCCGTGAAACTCACCGTGCCTCCGGGGGTGTGTGAGTCTGAGTGGGTGCCTCTGCACGCTGCTCATCTGCCTGATGCTCTTTAGATTTTGGAGACGTCATCTTCTCGATAACTTCAAATATAGTAAGTTATTAACACTAAGTCATAAAGTCAATAACACTAAGTCACTAAGTCAATAACACTAAGTCATTCAGTCACTAACACTAAGTCACTAACACTAAGTCATTAGAAAATAATACTTAGGAAATAACGCTAAGTCATTATAAAATAACACTAAGTCATTAAGTCAATAACACTAAGTCACTACGTCAATAACACTAAGTCATTAAGTCACTAACACTAAGTCACTAACACTAAGTCACTAACACTAAGTCATTAAGTCATTAGAAAATAATACTTAGAAAATAACGCTAAGTCATTAGGAAATAACACTAGGTCATTAGAAAACAATACTAAGTCATTAGGAAATAACACTAAGTCATTAGGAAACAACACTAAGTCATTAGAAAATATGAGAAGACAGTGCCACGATAAGTCATTAGAAAATAACACTTAGGAAATAACGCTAAGTCATTAAGTCAATAACACTTAGGAAATAACACTAAGTCATTAAGTCAATAACACTTAGGAAATAACACTAAGTTATTAGAAAATAATACTAAGTCATTAGGAAACAACACTAAGTCATTAGGAAAATATGAGAAGACAGTGCCATGATAAGTCATTAGAAAATAACACTTAGGAAATAACACTAAGTCATTAGAAAATAATACTTAGAAAATAACGCTAAGTCATTAGGAATAACACTAAGTCATTAGGAAACAACACTAAGTCATTAGAAAATATGAGAAGACAGTGCCACGATAAGTCATTAGAAAATAACACTTAGGAAATAACACTAATTCATTAGAAAATAACACTAAGTCATTAAGTCAATAACACTTAGAAAATAACACTAAGTCATTAAGTCAATAACACTTAGAAAATAACACTAAGTCATTACGTCATTAGGAAATAACACTAAGTCATTAGACATAGTGATTAATTACAAAAGAGCGGCGAATATTTACTTATGCAGCGTGGAGAGACTAAATCGAGCACAGCGGAGAACGATGAGAAGACGGTGGCACGATGATTCGCTGGCGGGTATCGCGGCGGTGGATGTAAATTGATAGAAAACAAGCTCTAATTAAATGACAACAATTAACATAAACCCTAATTACATGAGGTAGAGTGTTTGATAATTTACAAAGTATAATAATAATTTACCCTTTGTAAATTATTACCCTTACATTAGGGTAAATTATTACCCTAATTACATGAGCTTCTAATTACATGAGGTGGAGCATTTGATAAGATCGCGGCGGTGATGTAAATTTATTTTTTATATACACATTTGCTTTTTACAATATTAATATTTTACAAAGTATAATAATAATTTTTATATATACACATTTGCTAGTTCATTTAATCTAAAATATTACACATAGACAAAGTCATTAACTAATTTGTAAAGTCATTAGCTAATTTGTATAGTCATTAACTAATTTGCAAAGTCATTAACTAAATTGCAAAATTCATTAACTAATTTGGAAATAAAAAAGCATTAGGGACTGGCCTGCCCGCCCATCAAGGCCCAAGAAGGGCAAGCCGGCCCCTAACCCCAGCCGCCGGCGCCCCAGCCCACGGAGGGGGGACGCCGCCGCCGCCGCCGGGCAGACGCGGCGGGGCGGGCCTCGCGCGAGGCCTGCCCCAACCGACGGCCCCCTCCTCCCTGTCCCTTCCCCTCTTCTTCACATCCACGGCAAAGGCGATGGCGGCGCCGCGCCCCCGCGGGACACAAAGGCGATGCCGGGCGGCGCCCACGCGGCTTCAAGCAAGCGGCGATGGCGGCGGCGCGGGCTATACCGAGTGCCGGCGGCGGCTCTCCGAGTGGAAGTGGTGGTCGGCGGAGATCCAGTGGTCGTGGTGGCCGGCGGTTAGCGTCGTCTTCGGCGGCGGTGGCGCTCCTCCGCGCGATTCCGGCGGCGGTGCTCCTCCACGCGATTCCGGCAGTGGCGCTCCTCGGCGTGATTTCGGCGGCGGCGGCGTGATGTCCGGCGGCGGAGCGGTGAGGCAACGGTGGCGGCGGCGGCGGCGAAAAAAATTGGGCAGACGACGGCGCCGATTCAAAAAAATCGCCCACCAGGCGTGAAAATTTCAAATCGGTGGGCGGTATATATAGAGCAACCATTTGCCTTGGCGGTGGTCTTAGACAACCGCCCGGTGGTTTTCCATCGGCGGTTGCCTAAGACCACCGCCCAGTGCAAATGTATTTCCACTGGCGGTTGACTTAGCCAACCGCCGGTAGAATCATTTCCACAGGCGGTTGGCTAAGTCAACCGTCGATGGAAATATTTTTCTATTTTCTATTTTGTCCTTATTGTTTTTCTTTCTTATATTCATATTCTATTATATATATATATATAATATATATGTACTAATTAGTAAATTTGTTTTAGGTATATTTCTTTTAGGTTATTTCTTGTAGATTTTTTTTAGTATATTGCTTTTTATGTTATTTCTTGTAGGTTTGTTTTTAGACGTTATTTCTTTTTACTATATTTTTTTTAGGTTTTTTTAGTATATTAGTTTTATATTATTTCTTGTAGTTTCTTTTTAGGTTAAGTGTTTTAGGTTATTCTTTATAGGTTAATTCTTTTAGAATATTTCTTTAAGGTTATTTCTTGTAGGTTTGTTTTTGTAGGTTATTTATTTTACTATATTTCTTTTAGATTTTTCTTTTAGTATATTACTTTTATATTATTTCTTGTAGTTTCTTTTAGGTTAATTCTTTTTAGGTTATTCTTTATAGGTTAATTCTTTTATTATATTTTTTTTATGTTATTTCTTGTAGGTTTGTTTTTGTACGTTATTTCTTTTACTATATTTCTTTTTAGGTCTTTTTTTTTAGTATATTATATTTATATTATTTCTTGTAGTTTCTTTTTAGGTTAAGTGTTTTAGGTTATTCTTTAAAGGTTAATTCTTTTAGTATATATTTTTTAGGTAATTTCTTGTAGGTTTGTTTTTTAGGTTATTTCTTTGAATACATACAAGTAGAAAGAAAAGGACTTAAACAATTAGCAAACGAATACCAAGTCAAGTAATTTATGAGTATAAATTATAACGGATAAATTGTTACATATGATAATAACTAATATTTAACTTAACTAGATACAAACTAGCCTGCTACTGCTCTGCCTTCTCTATCGTGGCGCACCCATGGTAATGAATTTTTAGGGATGGTACACTCAACATTCTTTATCTTTAAAGGATGATCTTCAAAGAGAGACATGTGTCCGAAATGGTTGAAGTCATCTAGGTCAATTACACCATCAACTCCTAAACCTTGTTGTTTTCCAGGAAGAACTATATGCTTGGTCTTATCGCTACTTTTCTTCTCTTCTTTAGAAAGGATTTGTTCGGCATAGAAGACCTGTGCAGCACGGATAGCAAGGATCCAAGGATCATACTTGTAGCCTACTTTACTTAGATCAAGAACTCTCAGGCCATAGTTATCCACTGTGACATGTTTGTCATCAACCCATTGACATCGAAACATAGGCGTCTTAAATGAATCATAGTCTAGTTCCCATATCTCCTCAATGAAGCCATAGTATCTAGCGTTTTCATTTGAATCATCAATGGCCTCGCAACGAACACCACTGTTTTGCGCCATACTCTTTTTGTCTCTAGAAGTGGTACAAAACGTGAAGCCACTAATGTCATAGGTCTATCATGATGTGACCTGCCGAGATGGTCCAGCTGCCAACCTCTTGATAGTTTGTTGCTCAATTGTTTCTCCATTTGGAATGTTCTGCTCTATTAGCCATAAAGTGAATCGACGCTTGTCAGCCAATCCTCTGTTAGCCCAGGGTTATGATCGCTTAGCTCTTCTATGTGTTGTGTGATCAGAGGCTCCATTATCGAGAGCTGATGCATGATGCTATGATGCACCTCGAGGACTATACTATAGTCTAACGGGATGAATGATTTTCGGCCCATCCTCCCACACCCATGTAGTCTGCCCTCATGTCGAGACGGAGGCAAAACTATTGCAATCTGGTCTTTTAGAAAATTATTGCAGAATGGACCTTCGGAATCAATGGCCTCTTCGGTAGTGTATCCCTCTATCATGGATGCCTCAGGACGAGCACGAGTGGATACGTATCCATTCAGTATCGATATGAAACGTTCATATATCCACATCTCATGCAAGTACATGGGACCCAATGCCTATATTTGTGGCACCAAATGCATGATAAGGTGTACCATTATATCAAAGAAAGATGGTGGGAAACACATCTCAAGGCGTGATTAATTGTCTCAACCGTGAATTCCTGAAGAGACTCCAACAGCTCTCGGTCAATTACCTTCTGTGATATCTCGTTAAAAAAGAAGTATAACCGTGTGATTGCCATCTTTAAGAACACCGGACTTGTAGCCCTGATGGCAATAGGAAGAAAGGTTGTCAACATCACATGGCAATCATGTGAGTTGTAGTTGGTGAGTGTAAGATCCTTTATTGACACAATGCTCTTAATATTAGAGCAAAATCCAGCTGGAACTTTTAATTTCTTCAACCAAACACACATCACATGTTTCTTATCCGTACTCAGGTTGTAGCTTGCTGCCGGGAGTTGGTACTTTCCATTATCTAGCAAAATCGGATGAAGTTCTGGTTTTATCTTCAAATTGACCAGGTCCTGACGTGAACTCAATCCTTTCTTTATCTTACCCTTTATGTCTAGCAAGGTACCAATTATGGTTTCAAACATATTCTTCTGAATGTGCATACCATCGACCACGTGCCGTATGTCAAACTCTTTCCAATATGGTAAATGCTTGAAGAAAATTGACATCTTCTTGAATGTAGCCCCAGGAGTTGGCTTCACATCCTTTCTTGATTTTCCATCTTTTGTCTTCTTGCCAAATATAAACTTGATATTCTTAACTATCTCGTACACTCTATGACTTTTACTATTACCTGATGGAGCAGTGGACCTTGTTTCGTCGTGATTGTCAAAGTATCTATCCATCTTTCGCAAGCGGTACCTATGTCCTTTCAATAAGAAACGCCCGTGTCTCATGTATACTATCTTGTTGGAGGCACTGAGGGACACGTAAAAGGTTTCATCCAAGCATACTACACAACCGACCTTACCTTTGAACTGTCCTGGCAACACAAAGAGAGCTGGGTAATCGTTGATCATAACAAAAATAATTGCTCTTAGTGTGAATAACTCTTTCCGGTATTCGTCCAACATGGCGACACCTGTATCCCATAATATTCTCATTTCCTCCATTAATGGCTCAAAGAATACATCCATGTCAACACCAGATTATGTAGGTCTAGAAATAAGAATGGTCAGCAAGAGGTATTTGCGCTTCTGCAACAAGTGTGGAGGGAGGTTATAGATAGTAAGGATCACCGGCCATGTGCTATGCGTGCTGCTCCTTTCGGCAAAGGGATTCATTCCGTCAGTACATAGTGCGAACCGAACATTTCTTGTCTCCTTAGCAAATTCTGGATGGTCAGCATTGAATTTTTGCCATTGCTTCCCATCAGCAGGATGTCGAAGCTTTCCATCTACTTTGTGCTTGTCAGAAGCATGCCAGGTCATAAGCTCTGCATCCTCAGGGTTTGCAAACAAACACCGCAAATGATCAACTACCGGAAGATACCACATCACCATAGCAGGAACCCTTCTCTAGGCATAATAGTCTTCTTCTTCATTTTCTTTGTTGCAGGGTTTTAAACTCTGTTGGGTCTTCTTTCTCTTCTTCCCTTTGAAAATAGAAGTTGCATTCTTCTCTTGTAGATAGTCTATTTTTCATCTTGTATCGACTTGCACTACAATTTGGATATTGGTCCAAGTCTTTGTATTCACCTCGATATAAGATAAAGTGATTTCTACACGTATGGATCTTCTGGACATCCATAGTAAGCGGACTGATTAGCTTTTTTACATAGTAAGTGTTAGCAGGCACTTTGTTCTCCTTTAGAAGTATATCTCTGAGAGTACTCAATAATGCATCGAAGCTGGCATCGAACCATCCATACCTAGCCTTCAACATCAACAACTTAAGCACAGACCGTAATGTCGTGAACTCTTTGGTGTAACCCTTACTCTCATCGTACAAGGGCTCTGCTGCTGCCTGCTCTAAGGCTATCTCCAACAATGGAGACCCAAATAGAACACCTATATCATGATTTGGATACTGCACAGGAAGAAGAGCGGGCAGCCTAAATTTTCCATCTCCAACAGCGAACGCAAATGCAAAATCAGTTCACCAAGCGTCATCTTCCGCCGTCGTCGTTGCGGCTCCGCCTGAGCTCGTCCGCGAGGCTCGCCTGGCTCGCCGAGTTCTTGGGAGCGCTGGAGACCACGCTTCGCCACGGCTCCGCCTCGCCGTCGCGGCCCCACTCCGCCTTGCCGTCAACGACCCGACACGGCTCCCGCCTAAGCTTGTCCGCGAGCCTCGCTGGCTTTGGCTGAGCTGGCTGGGCGCTTGGAGACAGCGTGCAGCTGCAGCCTCGCTCGCCGTCGTCGGTCGCGGACCCACATCGCCAAGCTCCGCCGTGGACCAGGGATTTGCGTCCTGCCTTCGCACGACGCATATTTAGGTTCCGCAATGCTGCCGACGCAAAATGCGTTGTCTTGATGCCTACTCTGTTGGAGCCCTCCTTTTGGATGCAAATGAGCTGTAGGCGATGCAAAATGGGTTTGGGTGATGCCGTTGGGGACAGTCTAAGGTCTCCATCCCTTTCATAAAAAACATTGATAGATCCGTATGACGACGCAATAGTGCAGCCATCAATTCTGCGTCTTCATCCTCCACTTGAGTTCTGTTGGCGTCGGTTCATCCAACATTTGCATCATCATCATGAACATCAGGCACAACTTGTTCACTCTCTTGGGGACAATGGTGTTCTGTCTCGTGTCCGAACCGGCATACATCGTCAACAAGCATATCGGGCCATTGCCACCGAGATTCACAGGAGGGGTCTTGACTACATACGTTGCAGAGCTTCTCTCTCCATGCTTTGTCCAAATCAAGTAATCATTCATAAATCTTCGGCAGACCAGATGAGCTATGATTGGACTTGTGTCTTCAAAAATAATAAGATTTCTGCAGATGCATTGCAAGAACAATATATGTGCTTTAAATGCGTGTTTCGAAAGCATGATTTTTAGCAAACATCGATAAACCTATGGACCTCATGTACGTATGATAGATCTACTGTCCATATTATACATCCGTAATGCTCGTCCATTGTTACCTTGTTATAGAGTTTAATAGATTTAAATAATGTAATCACTAAAAAGGAGACATAAATATTTTGTGATAATTATTAATAAACGTTAAGATGATCAGTAAACTCCTTCAATGGATTATAGATGAAAAGGACTCCTCGCTTGTATATTCCTCAAATAATACCCGTCCGAGCTAAATCACATATAGTTCAAACAACTAGTTAAATAAATATGCCTATCAAAAATAACAAAAGAAGACTAAATAATAAAACCCTAATTAAAGAATCACCGGTACTTAATTAAACAAAATATAACTAAATAAATAAAGCATTATTTTATTAGATAAAATCCTAAAAAAATAAAGGAAGACTACTTAATGAAACCCTAATTAAAGCCTAACTACTACTTAATTTAATAAAACAAAATTTAATAATAAAAGAAAAACTAATTTCAAGCATCAATATGACAAATAAACTAGTAATTAAATAAGACTAAACACAACTAAATAAACTAAAAATAATAATTTAAAGCATCAATTTATTAGATAAAACCCTACAAACTAAAGCAATCCTAATCAATTTTTCTACACTAATTTTAAGCATCAATATAACATATAAACTAATAATTAAATAAGAGTAACTAATATATAAATGAAACCCTAATTAAAGAATCACCACTAAAAACATAACTAAATATTTAAATAAGAGTAACTAATAAAACTCTAAAGGTTAAACTCTAGATAAAAAAGTGAAACCCTAGATAAATAGTGACTAGAAAAATTAAAAAAAATAAAAACCTAGCTACACTTCTCTCTCACTTGAGGTGAAACCCTAGATCTCAAAAGTGGGTGGGGTTGAGCAAGAATGGTGGAAATATAACTCTAAAGGCCAAATTCTAGATACAAAAGTAAAAACCTAGTTCAAAATTATGGCTAAAATTGATGAAAAAATGGCAAAAATCTAGTTACTCTTCTCTCTCTAGAGTGAAACCTTAAATCCAAAATGTGGCTACAATTGAGCATGAATGGTTAAAAAGAGGTAAGAGATATCAAAACTAACCTTTCTTAGCAACCTCCTTCAAAGAAATCAAGATTAAAACCTCTCCCCTTGTTTCTTCTCAAATCTGGACCTCCAAAATCACCTCCAATGGAAGGTGGCGGCGAGCTACAGTTCTGGTGGGGAAGAAGGGAGGGGTATATATAGCAGGATCAGTAGAGGCGGTTCACTTAAGGAACCGCCTGTGCAAATAGATTAGCACTGGCGGTTCTCTTAACCAAACCGCCAGTGTAAATAGCCTCATTTACACTGGCGGTTTACTTAAGTAACCGCTTTGTGTTAAAGAGGCCAACACATGCGGTTCCTTAAGTAAACCGCCAGTGTAAATGAAGCTATTTACACTGGCGGTTGTTTTAAGAGAACCGCCAGTGCTAATCTATTTGCACAGGCGGTTCTAGTTGTGGGACCCGCCTGTTGATTTTCTAAAACCGCCAGTACAAATTTTTCCATACCGTCAACACAAATCATCTGTGTACTAGTGTGTATTGCACTTTCTTTTCATTGAGTTTGGATATGTCAACAAGAAGATGTGGGTGGTCTCCATTAATATGAGCACCAAGATCGTGCAGTCATTTTCTCTGTATATCAATGGGAAGGAGGGTCTTAAGACTGATGATGCTGACTTGATCAAAGAGAAGTCCATGGCCCCCATGCCTTTCCTCCCTTGTGAATTGCCCAAGTTCGTCCATCTATCAAGGTGCGTGCACGTAATATTGCTGCTGCCCTTTTATCTATATCACTGAATAGACTTCTTCCTGTTCCATATTTGAATATTGCTGCACATGCATGAATGCAAGTTGTCCTTTAATAATCTTGCATTGTTGGCATTTCACATATGTTGTACGTAGTGTAGCTTGTGATGATAAAAGCTGCCAATATATATCTTCTTCAATATGCTGTTGGAAATTACATACTAGCATAGAACATCATCCATATATATCATTTCCGGATATTTTCAATGTGTCACTGTATTTATGTACTGCAGGGAGAGGAATTGAAGGATATGGAATGAGCCATGCGTCTGCCAAGTTTATCGTAGCACTTGTTAATTTTATATGTCTTGCTGCCCAACAATTATTTGCTTTATTCTGAATATATCCGATGGTTCCACAAGAAAGGCTTCTGTCGTGCTAGCTTGTCGACAAAATTGAAGGAGCTATTTCATCTTGCGGCCTAGAAAGCATCTATCTTATATATGGACATATGGTCTATTTTATCACACCATATGGTCTATTTTATCGTGTGTTTTATTTTGTAAGTTCGTCAAAGAAGTTTGTCATGTGTCCTGCATTTTTAAGTACAATCTTGAAATTGTGCTATATTGTGTGAATGTGTCACTTAGCTTGGTCCTTGAACTTTCCGTGTCATCATATATGTCATGTTTTTATGTGAAATTTAATCTCTAAGTTTGCATGCAATGTGTTTTTACCACTCATAAACATTGCTCGACGCGGTAGCGTGGTACTTACACTCTATACGACGGCCTTGGCGCCCAATCACGACCTTCAATTCCTTTTCTTCATCAAGAGAAGAACCCTCTCTAGCGGTGTATTGTTTTCGTGACCCAATTAATGCATCGTCTAGTCATCTACCACACGCCCTACATACAGGGCGATCACCAAGAAGAACCCTCTCTAGCGGTGTATTGTTTTCGCGACCCAATGCATTGTCTAGTTATCTACATCGAGGACAATACACCGCAAGTTGGGTTACTCCGTCGACGAGCTAACTCCCATCAAGGAGGTACTGCACGAATTCATCGCCACGTTCCATGGCCCGCTGCCGGCTCACGTCGTCGATGCCATGTTAGTAATCTTCAACCTCGATGATGACAACTTCGACCTTCTTGATAATGCCCTCCTCCTCCAAAGACGCCGAGACGAGGCGGTGGCGGACCTGGACCCCCTTAATGGGGAGGTTTGATGCCTATAACATCTCTAGAGAAGGAAGTTCGGAGGCCGAGCAACATCCTCTCACGGAAGGCCAATGCACACGACGTCTATGATTGAGATTTGGCCGTTTGGATCGGTGGATCGAGGTGGAGTGAGACGTCAGACTTCGTTTGTAATTAGGTTTAAGTTGTAGTGTGTGAGCTTGTTGTGTGTTTGACGGGAGAGTGTCGAGTCTGAGCGTACAAGTGTACTTTTTTTCTTTTTCCCGGCTAGCCGGCTGTTCTTCTCTTCTTTATCAATGAAATTCTTTATCAATGAAATAGGCAGGGCGATCACCGCACCAGCCAGCTTGCTATAGTAATTCAGCCTTAACGCATATGGAAGTGAGAGTGAGGTTTTTGAGGGGCGGCAACCATCGGATGCCGGGCTTAACAGTAGTTCTGTTCTGTAATAATAATATTAATATATAATTACAAACCTTTCGCAAGGTAGTGTAGCTATGTTCTTCATTAAGGTAAAATGGCTCGAAATCGGAAGAGAGAAAGAAAAAAAAAAAAAGAAAAAAAAAAAAAAAAAAGAGAAAGAAAAAAGTGTGAAGCTTGGGGATTTGGGGGGTCATGGCCTCCATCCGTAGTTGTATGCGAGCATTTGAAACTCACGGAAGCGGGCGGCGGAAGCCGGGGGTCGGAGACGAGGCGGCACCGGCGCTGGAGACAAAGCGCGGCGCGGACGAGATCCCGGGCTCGTCGGCGGCAAGCGGGGGGAAAAAAAGTTCAGTTACTTGGATTGGGGAATTTGGCCCGAAAAAAAGTTTTTTTGAAGTTGTCTATTTGGCCTCAAAATGAACAGTGGTCAATTCTGTCTCATTCTGTACAAAGAAAATGCTATCTGATTTTAAAATCAGCAATATACATGGTGTCTTCCTCACATGATCTTGGTATATAGTAGCCGTAGTCGTGATGGTATTCAGAGTTAAATGATGCTAGATATTACTACTTCAACCTACAGCCATAGACGGTTTGGTTAGATAAGATAATACATGGTGGTGGTAGACGTATTTCTAGTCAGTCATATTTTAAATTGCTATTCTAAATCTGTACATTCCCACGCAGCTGGTTTAATTTGTACAATCAAAAGAAAGTTGCAGTTGTAGTCATAAAATGGTGATAGTCGAAGAAAATATTGAGAATTGACACTAAGAAACGATAAATATTACTACTAGATGTTTGCACACAGCTTACATCTTTGGTGTGCTAATCAATTGGAAGGAATTTAGCTCCACAACAAGTACCTGTGGTCTTACAAGTAATAAAAATTATAAAAAGTCACATCAAGCATTGCCAAATCAAACTACTATCCCAAGAAAAGCAGTATTAGTGGTATAAGTAATAGTGTAATACTGGTAGTGTCAGTAGTAATAGAATTAGCAGCAGTGTGTTTTTCTAGTCATAGGAAAAAGAGATAAACACTGACTAGTATACAAGCAATTGTATGCAAGAAAATCTGAGGAATTAGCAATAAAATACAGTTAGTAACATTTTCTTGTCATAGCAGTATATGCAAAAAATATTACTACCATCCATAAGTAAAACTACTAGTAGCACTACTACTAATATTACTGCAATGCCCAAGCACTATAGTGGATGGCAATCCCTACGCCTACATTTGATAGATAACAGGATTGGTCATCTTGATCATAACATACGCTTCTTTTTAATTCCAATTACTATGGAATCACAAGTTCACAACTACTACTGATGTTGGAGTGCACAGCTTACATCTTTGGTGTGCTAATCAAATGTAGGCGACCAGTGAGGATATATGGCCAACTAGATGTGGATCCATCCGGCGATGTAGTAGACTATGGATCTGTTGTGCATCAAAAACGGATTGGATTAGAATAAATTCTACTCACACTAATCCATACGCCACAAAACTAATACAAAAACAAATAATGAGGCACATGCAAAGATAAGCGCAACCTAACATTTTTTGGGATCAGCACAAAGTATCTTTCGAGCCTTTTGCAATTGGTCCCCATTTGTTGAGATAGTAAATTTAACTAATAATCTATATGCTTTGGTTATGAACCGCAGATTATAAGAGCTACAAAGTGTCTCGGATGGCTGGTGACGAAGAGGTTCCTCGCTATCCGCGCGCCGCACGAAGGCCAAATATGCAATGCGTGGTGGCAAAGTGGCAGGGCTGCTGTTCGTGCTCAAGGTGTCGGTGCAGCCAGCCACCCTGCTATGAAGAAACAAGCTTCAACCGTGGCGATCATTCCGCCGCAAGTGGCGGTGCTTCGGCTCGCGGCAACGGCAGCATTTGAGTTTGATCCCGAGCTTGGTATGACGGTGCCTGTTTCTTTTCGAGGAGGAGCAGCGGTTGCGGAAAGAGGGTCGTGAGATTCCCTTTGGGGCTGTCCTTAGTACTCCCGCTCACCCCTCCGGTCTTTACTATCGCCCAGAGGGTGTCTCACCCTACCATGCCCAAGGTCCACACTCCGAATCTGACTGCATGGTATCTTTGCCTCGCTTTGCATGGTATCTTTGCCTCGCCCGCATGCCGCCCTCTGGTAAAACAACTCGTGCGGAATCGTCCCGAAACGTGGTGAAGATCCATTTGTGGAAAAGAAGGACATCTCTATTGATTACCGCTTTTTGGAATCGGTTTCAACTTGACTTCTATCTTTGTCGTGTTCAGTAGTTACAATGAAGTACATTGATTGGCGCCATATGAACAAGTCGAGGATCCGGTTTTCAAGCGAGTTGTCACCGATTCTTTGTAAGTTGGGACTTCAACTCTCATGGAGTTCAAGTATGACTGGAATCTTGAGGTTATTTGTCGGGTTCTTTGCTACATATTATTTTTGACAGACACAATGACACCATCCACCGGTTGACAGAGGGTGTGCATTACAAGATTGATTTTGTCTCCTTTGCTAGGCTGCTTGCTTTGGGTGCTAAAGATCGAGATGCTCCTAAAATTCACACCGAGCTCCGCTTATCCAACCAAGACTTGACTCATATGTACCAAAATCCCGAGAGAGCAGATGGCACTACTTTGTATCTTAAGCCCTACTACTTTATTCTCAACAACTTGTTCGTGCTACTTTGCTTCCCAAAACTAGTGACTCTACTAATTTGTGCTCCAAGTCAAGGAATCGCTAAATCGTTTTTCTTGACAAGATCGCACTCCTTTCTCTGTCGGTGATCTAACTGGAGTGAGATACATAGAGTGGCGTGGATTCGGTGAAGAATTTCCCCTATGCTCCATACCTTATGCATGTGATAGAGGAAGTTTCTAGCATCAGTTTTCCCAAATCCTAGAAGCATTTGTCTCTTCGTATCATGAATAGGGAGCATGCTATTCTTAGATGCGAGAAAGCCAAGAAGGCTGAACAACAAGGTGTCTCCGGAGCTTCAGCTAGCACCTCCGGTGCTTCTCCACGACCTTCTCGGCGTGCTGCCCCTATTTGGTTGTCCTGCAGCTGGTCCGTCTCGCATGATCCCACTAAGGTTCTCAAGAATGCTATCTCCAAGACATTCAAGGCCTGCTTTGCTACTGATCAATGAAGTTCATCGGCTTCATCAAGAGAATCATGATATGTGTGTGCATATGGGCATATCTTCGCAGCCTCCTCCCCCTCTCCTCCGGACTTTGGGGAGTTGTTTGATGATGATAATAATGATATGCCACGCATTGGTTCTACTCCTCCCCGGCGATAGTGATGATGTGACTCTTGCTACTATCCGAGCACGCCTTTGCCTCGCCATGCCAAAAGCGGGGGTACAAAGACAAGCGGCCGATGAAGATGAGGGCACCCCGGTTGAGGATGATGCTTGTGATGTTGATGATGATGGTGATGCCGATGTCAATAGTGATGATGAGTGATCGTCTTTGCACTCTCTCTTTTTTTATGCTTCGTGCCGAATAAGGGGAGAATCCTTAGGCTTATCTATCTCGTAATGTGTTGTTCTTTTGATCCTCTTTATATCTATCTTAGTGGTCATGTAATCTTAAATCGTAATATCATCGTGGGTTGGTGTGTGGTGGACATGGGACATGGACATGTGTATGATGGACATGGTCATGTAATATTTAATTTTAATATCATGATGGTTAGTGTTTGATGGACATGGACATGCACATGCACATGGTCATGTAATCTTTAATCTTAATATCATGGTGGTTAGTGTTTGATGGACATGGGCATGGTGTCATGTAATCTTTTATTTGTGTTCATGTTGTCTACCATTCCTATATGTTGCAAATGGTCGGAGTTATATTGATTTGAAGCCCGATAAGATATCTTTGGATTAGAGGAAAACCATATCAATAACAAGTCACATAACTAATAAGCTGGTTTGATGCCGCCTAAATTCATTACATTGCATACCATTACCAACTAGGGAATTTGGATTGTCTTTGTATTCATCCTCTAAAGGGAATATTTTGGTCTAGTCATCAAGATTCCGTTCTCTATCTTTGTATTTTTCTCGCACTCATCCATACTCTATCTCATCCTCCATCGATATGGGACCCACTTATCAAAATTTTTTTATTAAAATTCCCCACCCTCTCTCTCCTCTTTCCCTTCCCAGCACGCAGTGTACTACTACACATCTCTCTCTCTGCGGTCTCCGCTCCCCGGCGGCCGGCGCTGGCCCCTTCTGCCCTCTGCTCCCCGGAGGCCAAGCGCGCAGGGGCCGTCGAGCCTCCCGCTCCCCGGCGGCCGCAGTCCACTCCCCACGGCGTCAAGCGCCCCTCCCACGGCAGCGCGCCCGCGCGCCCGGCGAGCCCGCGCGGCCCGCAGCGCGAGACCTTAGCGCGGCCATGGATGGCGAGGCAGGCAGCACCCGGCTGCGGCAGGGCACGCGCGTACCGGCAGGCGGCAGAGGCGCGGCGCCAGGGGTACGCGTGTGCGGCTGGCGGCGGGCAGCGGCGGCGCCCAGCGCCCGGGCGGCGGCGGCGCAGCGGCCGAGCAGGCGAAACCAGCACGCCTAGGCGCAACCGCCCAGACGCCGCGCCGAGGCGCGCAGCTAGCCACCGTAGGC
This sequence comes from Chrysopogon serrulatus, assembly GCA_015844335.1. Lineage (NCBI taxonomy): Eukaryota > Viridiplantae > Streptophyta > Magnoliopsida > Poales > Poaceae > Chrysopogon > Chrysopogon serrulatus. The sequence goes on from JADLZL010001358.1 coordinate 35,933, forward strand.
GCAGACGCCCAGGGGCCGGCTTGCCAGAGCGCACAGCCAGCGCGGGCGCGTTTCAGGGCGCCGACGCCGGGGGAGCGCGGCCGCCCCGTGGGCGCGCCGCTTCGGACGCCGGGGCGTGCGGCCGCTGGGACGCGGCCTCGCAGCTTCCGCCGCTTATGGGCGCGCCACCTGGACGCTGGACGCGCTGGGCGAGTGCGGTCCGGCGAGGGAGCGCGGCGCGGCCGAGCGAGCCCAGGCCAGGCGGGCGAGCCCAGGCGAGCGTAAGCCGCGCCCTCGGGCCGGAGGGGCGCTGCCCAGCCTCCCTCCCTCACGCCTCCCTCTCCTCGCGCGCTCTCCACCGGCGGCCGCAGCAGAGAGCCGCTGACCTTGCAACGACGGCGGACCTCCGTCCTTGCTTTCCACCACCGCTCCATCTCGTGCCTCCCCGTAGCGGCGGCTTAAGTAGCACCGACGGCAAGCAGCGGCGGCTCCCTTCCTCTCTCTCTCTCCTGTCCTGACGCGGGGGGGCGAGGCCGACGCGCGTGGGGCCCGCGCCACGCTGCCGCCTCCCAGGGCGTGCGCTTATCGCGCCAGATTTGGCGTCCGGGGAGCGAGATTCGGATGCCACGTCGGCTCCCGGACGCCGCTGCAGCTCGTTTATCCGGGAAGAGCGCGTCCCGGACGAGCTTTGCGGACCCAGTGCGGGTAGCCTTACACTCAGTACATTCTAAGCTAAACAACAAGGCCGATCTCACTCGTCACTCCACACCGCTGGACGCCCTGGACGCTCTCCACCTCTCTCCTCTCTCTCGGTTCTGGAGTCCTCCGTCTTCCTCATCCAATCCTGCAACGCAGGTGAGCCACAGGAGCTAGCCATCCCCATCTAAACTTTCCTCTCTCCTCTTGTCTGCATCCCCATAATCCTCCGTGTCTCTCCCTCATCTTCTCCTCCTCTGCTCAAGCGGTGGACGATTTTCTTGTCTTTGCATTAGGATTTGGAGGGGAAGAATCGTTGGTGACCCCAGCCATTCCTCAACAGTATGGTCGATTCCTTCCTTGATCCAACCTGTCGTAATCTTGTTGATTTTGATGTTTGATTGAACAAATTTTGCTCTGTAGGCTATCTCTCAATTAGGGTTTGCTAGATCCGAGAGAGAAGGCAAGGAACAAATTTTGCTCAGTAGGCTGATCTCTGTTAGGTTTGGTAGATCGAGAGAGAAGGCATGTTTTGATTTTGTTGTCTACACTCTTATGTAGTAGTCTCGGATCTGCAATAGCTCTCACCTGTCTTTGTTTCCCTCGTCTTTGCTTTCGGGCACTAGTGGAGTGTCATAGCTAATGAACCGATATCTATATATTCTAAGCACATGTCCATGCAAAACTGCAACCTTGCTCCTTTTTGTGCAAAGTGGCATGACTACCTAGTGTAGTCCCTAACTATTTTGTGTAGTATTTGTAACCAATCGGTCTTGCCGGTAACGTGAGGCTTGAACTATGTTGGTGACATGTGTTAGGTAAATGTGGCATAATCTGTCATTCATTTGTGTGCCAAGGACTGTGAGATGTGTCTTGGTTGATCGGTCGGGGAGATGCGCGTTGGAATTGGGTGGTGAACCATGAACTATTTGGCCTTTACCTATGATGTGCAATGATATAATCTCGATTCCTTGTTTGTCTTTGATTAGAGTTCCATTGCCTGTGATGTGAAAAAAATATTTATGCTTAGTTTGTTCTATGCATGTGGTCTTTGCTTATGATGTCTAAACCGCACTTCTTGACAATCGAGAATCTGAGCACATCCTATTCTGAAAATATTTATGCTTAGTTTATTTCTCTCATGGTTGTTTTACTGTTTAATAGAGTCATGGGTTCTTGGTATCATGTTACAAGCGGCGGCGCCTTTGGTGTGTTTCCATCTTGGGAGGAATGCGCACCGCACGTGCTTGGGTTTCGAGGGGCTGTTTTCAAGAGGTATGACAAAAAGGAAGAGGCTTATGCAGCACTCTATCGTGCTTAAACTGAATTACGTTGCTGAAATTGAAGAAAGGACTGAAGAGGATTATGCAGCACTTTGTCATGCATGTAATCAGAACTACATTGATGAAACTAAAGAAAGGCATGTCACTTTGTGCATAAAAAAGCTAGTTGTTGTCAATTTAAAAATGTCTTCATTTGTTTCCAAGCCATGGTGATTGTGTTTTTAATTTGGAAGCTCATGTAAGCTTTGATTGGAACTGTTGTAAAAAGAGGTGCACTCGTAGAGTGTGACCTTAGAGAGTCGACCTTAGATTATGTAGTAAAAGAGGTGCACTCGTAGAGGGTAACCTTAGATTCAGATTTAGATTTGGAACCTGTTGTAATAGAGATGCACTCTGTAGGGGACTGCAGTTGGTAACCTTACCTGTAGTTGGTAACCTTACCAAGTGGTTAACTGTAATCTTTCTCATGCAAGGAACCAAAAGCTTGTTTAATTTGTCTGTTTTGAATTTGGCATTAATTCTTTGTCCGGGGGCAACCAAACAGTACCTGGCTGATTGCACATCGACGCGCAGCAACATATATATTTGTTCGGTTGCGGGGCTGCGGCAGGCGCGAGTGAAGATCTTTGGGCTTGCAGGGCAGAGGAAGTGGGGATTAAGAGAACCATACATAACTTGTATTAATTAACACACACACGCTAGCTGCGCGTATGCCGCCGGCCAACCTCGCTGAGCTGGGCGAGGAAGCGCTTAGGACGAGCGCAGGCCGGGCGCTCAGATCCTTATCCACTCACGAGTATTTTATTTTTATTTTTGCATTGGGCCCACCTGTCGGCGCCGGTTGCTAGTGGGTGGCGTGACTGCATGCGATGCCATCGCCGTAAAAAAGGCATGACGACGCCATTGCAGCATCACCGCCGCCTATCGATCCCTAGCTATCTTCCTTCTTCGACACACCTCCCCCGGGCGTTCCCCCAGCGCATCCGTGCCGATCTGGCTCCACACCACCGCAGGGCCTCTCGCCCACCGCGTCCCCCTCACGCCGCTACCATGGACAGCCGTTAGAGCCCGCGGGCCTCGCTTCACTCACCCTCGTCGCCGCCCCTCTCGGCCCCCCCCGCCTTCCATCTTCCGCCCGCTTTGTCCCGGTCCCAGCGGCGCCTCAATTGCCCTCTCCATCTTTCACACGCCTCTCTCCCCCCACTCCTCCCAATGCCGGTGCCCCCTGCACCCCACGCACAACATGGATGGCAACCGGAACAACAGGCTAGATTTCCGCCCGGCCCTCGTTCTCGGCCGGCGGAATCGAGGCCCGCTACTACCCCCCTCAACCCAGAGTTAGCCTACTTTCCCCAAGCAATGCTTCCAGCCTACAACGACTTACCCAACCATCTACTTCCCCCTCAACCCAGAGATCTATCTGTGCCACCTGCGGGGCTGGAGAGACTGAATTTGAACAGCGACGATTTACCCAACCAGCTGCAGCCGGAAGGATTTGGTGGCTCCCCAGGGTTTCCTCCACTTTACCACGGTGGCATGTACGACCCCGCCCGGTTCTGCATCCGGCGACCACCGGAGCCATTCTAATCATAGCTATAGTGGCTATGGTGGTAGCCAGCCTGCTCGCCCTAGAGGAAGTCGTCTCCAAGCTATGCATGCTGATCCCCAAGGTTATCCACGTCTCGAAGTCGGTGGTACTGGCTGCAGTTTGCCACCTGGCGTCGGTGGTGGAGGCCGCGCACAATGGGTGAGGCGGTTTGGCCATGCAAATCCATCCACTGATTCCGCCATCAACTTGAACAACACAGTAACTGCGGAGGTTTAGGACCTCAGCGACTCCAGTGAGAACACGGTAAGATCATGAATGTTCTAGAGCTCACCTTGCTTGTATGTTTGTGATGGTTAACTTCATTCTCTTAATCGTTTGATGTTCGTTATGTATCGTGTAAATATAAGAATGCAATGTGATTTCTGCTATGCTACTGGTTATCATGTGTTTCGTGATGTTAGATTTGTCATTCTAGGTATATGATGTCATCTCTGTTCCGTGTTTAGATGTATGACGCGCCTTGTTGGAATGACCAAAACACGAAAAACTTTCGTGTGTCTTATATACAAATGAAATAGACATTGGAAATTGGGAGAGGGGGCTTTGAAACCACAAGGTTATGATAGAATTGCAAAGTCCTATAAAGAGTTAACCAATCTCTGGCATTCACACGCTCAATTCAAGGAGTGAGTCCAAGAGTTGAAGTTCGAGCATCAGTTTGTCAAAAAGGTATCAAGTCAAACTGGTTCGGGCGTTAATAGGAATGGAATGCCCATCGTATTGAAGTCCTGGTGGGCGAGAAACACAAAGGTACACTCGGTTATCAAGCGTTTATCAAATGCAGGCGTAGTTTAGATATGTGATTGCATTGTGCATCTGTGCTTTTCAGGGTAAATTTAAAGCGTGCGGGGAAATTTCAGAATCGTTGGTCCGACTACATAAACTATTTGGACAAGATGTTCGGAGGGCACAAGGTTGATGGCTCGACGCTTTTTAGTCCCGATCGCTTTTCAGCGGATCCAATTGGGGATGGAGAAAATGTGGGAGACGATGCATTGGCTGTTGTACAGGTCATACAAATTTGGTAAACAGTCCAATTACTGAAACAAGCCGCAAGAGGGGAAGCAATAGCAGTACTTCTACAGGTCAATCAAAGAAGAGCAGGGGGGAAGCAGCAATGGTACGACAGGTGCTAATGTTAGTCGACCAAATAAGGGCAAGGCCCCTGTGACAGAGCCAACGGTGGCTCTAGCATTGCAAAAGTTTGATCATGAGACGAAGCAATCATGTGAAACCTTGTTTGAACTTATGAAGAACAAGGCAAGAAAGGTGGTAACAAAGGAGGAGAACTTAGGCAAATATAAAAGATGCATGGAACTAGTTTGTGAGTGTGGATTTAGTAAGACGTCATATGAATACCTGTTGGCTAGAGAATTGTTTAAGGATGGTAAGAATCGGTGCATGTTCATTGACCTTATGGACAGTGAGGAGCAAAGAATTAAGTGGTTGACATTCCAGATTGATGAATGGCAAAAGCGAAAAGAGGATTGTGTTTTGGCAGCCAAGGGAAAGCTTCAGCAGTAGATTTGGCAGTCAGACCTTTGTTCATGTAGTATCTTAAGTTATTTGCAGTTGAACATATGAATTTGAACTTTCAATTTGTATTTTTGTAATGAACCTGTTGTAAGTTTATGAACCTATATGTTTGTGTAGATGTGCTACGTTTGTGAACCAATACAATTTAGTTGTTGTGGCCTTTTAATTGTGAATTCTTTGTGTCCTTGTGATTGGTTTGTGAACTGCTTGTGATTGTATTTGTCGATCTCTACGAATTGGTTATCACTTTATATGACAAAGGTTGATGATGCGCCTTCAAGTGACGGTGAAGACAGTGATTCTTGAGACGAAGAGGTGGACAATGCTATGATAGACTACCACATGATAGCCATTCATAGAAGGCAACAAATGTTACTTGAAAGTATTATGTCTAGCCTTGAGTTCCACAACAGAGTGCCTGTAGAATCTAGGTATCAATGGGTCATAAGAACCCTAGGCAATAGGAGACAATGCTTCAGCATGTTTAGGATGAATAGAGATTGTTTTGATAAGCTTCATAATGTCCTTGTGGGATCATATGAATTGAAGTCCACACCACAGATGACATCAGTTGAGGCTTTAGGGATGTTCTTGTGGATGTGTGCATCTCCACTGTCTATTGATCAAGCTGCAAATCGGTTCATACGTTCACCAGGGACAGTTAGAAGAAAGTTTAATGAGGTGTTGGATAGTGTGTGCAAACTGTCAGCTGATATTATTAGGCCAAAAAATCCTCAATGTATATCTATGCATCCATATCTACGATCCACTCGGTTTTCTCCTTTCTTTGATAATTGCATTGGAGCATTAGATGCGACACATGTCCATGTAACAGTCCCAAAACATGAGGAAGTAGGTTATAAGGGAAGACATCGATACACTAGTCGGAATGTTGGCCATGTGTAACTTTGATCCGTTATTCACTTATCTTTGTGGTGGGATGGCCCTGGATCGGTTCATGATTCGAGGATATTGAATGCTTCAATTTATAAGTATGGCGACAAGTTTCCACATCCACCGAAGGTAATGATTTGTCTTATGATCTCTCTTCTTTCACCTAGATGCTCAAACTTCGTATTTGGCTTACACAAAAGTGCAATTGTGTAGGGAAGTTCTATCTTGTTGACTCGGGTTACGCACAAACCAGGTTATCTTGCACCGTATAAGGGAATCTCCACAAGAGGTAATAAAAAGCAGGAGCTCTTTAATTCTACACATGCTAAACTTCGAAGTTGCATAGAGAGAACATTTGGAGTCTGGAAGAAGAAGTGGAAGATATTATATCACATCTTAGGGTCTTGAAATGGATAAGCAAAGCAAAATAATTCTCGCGACCATGGCCCTCCATAATTTCATTAGAGAGAACGATGCACAGGATAAGGACTTTCAGAGGATTGATCAAGATGAAAACTATGTACCACTAGAACCATGGTCTATTTGAGCAAATAGGGCTGGTACAAGTAGTGAAGCCGATGAAGATGGAAGGATGAATATGTTTCAGGATTGGATAGCTGATGATTTGTATAACATGTTGTAGATTCAATGGATTTATAATAATGAAGACCTTTTGAATTGTGTGGTTTGTTATTTGTTTATAATAATGAACTATGCATGGAAACCATGGAACCGCCGGCATTAGCCCTTGTATAAATGGAAGGATGAATATTTTCAAATTGAGGGTTTGAGTGAGACATCTCATACCAGTCCCAATCTAGTGTTTATTTGGTTCTTTGTTGGTTGGGATTTGGTTGGGAAGAGTTGCCATGGAAATTGCATTGAAAATCGGGGCAAAAAAGGCCATTGGACCTTGAATCGGACGCTCTCAGAAGGAAGCCACGGAGGGGCCGCGTCCGATGAATGCTCGTAAAGCAGATGCAGAGGAGGAGTCATCGGACGATGAATAGTGTCCAGGGTGCGTCCGAATCTTCACCGTCGGCGCGTCCGACGCGAGTTTGGACTTCAGCCCCCAGCCAGCAAAACGCTCATCGGACGCAGGCCGCGTCAGATGCCCTTTAACCGGACACGTCCGATGCTCAGGGCTGGTTTTCCAACCTCTACGTATTTGCGTCCGGCGTTTTTTGGGTGCGTCCGATGTGACCATCGGAGGCGTCGATGCCTTTATGACGGCGAACAATTTTCAATCTTAATCTGACCGGTGGGCCACCCACTTTTCTCATTCCTTTTAGCAAACCGCCCGCGCGCACGTCTCTTCCTCGCGTTCGCCGAACCGCCGCCGCCACCCTCGTCTCTTCTCCTCGCGCGAACGTCGCGCCGCCCCCTGCTTTCGCCCGCGCCCGACGCCGCTGCCTCGACCGGCCGCTCCTCACGCCATTCTCCCTGCGCGTGCGCGTCTTCTTTCGCCACGCCGCCGTTCGCCATTGTATTTTGCTACGCCCTATTTCTTCCTCCTCGGCTCTGCGTTTTGCCCGACTTGCCACGCTCGGCACTCCCTTCCTCTTCTCTCCATGTGGTGAGCTTTCCACCGTGCCCTCCAAATGTTCGACAAAATGCCCACAAGAACTCCTCACCTATTTTACTGTTTTCCTAATCTCCGGCGATGTTCCTTTCCCTTGCAGTGACCCCTTTCCTTCGTGGTGTGCCCTGCTGTGTCGGATTGCCTATCTTTTTCACAGGTCTTCACTTACCTTAGGTAGCAAGCCCCTCTTCGTTACCCCTCATGCTTGCTTCCGTCTAGGTTCTCGCACCTCTAGTAAATATTATATGCTTATATATACTCTCTATACTCCTTCTTGTGCGGCGAGCCGAGTCCGGATAGTCCGAGCACCACGGACGGTGGCGGTTTGGTAGTGACCGGTGGCAGTTTGTTCTTGCCACCATGAGGTGCAAGAATGTTGGTGGTTCCAGGGGGTGACGAGTCTCCACCTCGTCCTCGTCGGCCTGGTAAGCAGCAGATGGTTGAGCAGCCGAAGAAGAAGAAGACTCGAGGTCAGCGTGATGCAGAGGCAGCTCTTGCAGTGGCTGATGCAGCAGACCGAGCATAGAGAGGGGCTGGGCTCTCCACATTGGTGGCCGCCGTGTGAGGCTTGATTTAATTGTTGCTACAGAGGCACAGGAGGCAGCGACGGCCAGAGACCGAGCAAAGAGAGGCAGAGGGTGCCGAGGGAGCAGCATCGAGACAAACCGAGCGCCCACCTAGGCGTTCCACTCGTACTCATACCCGGGCGACACCACCGGGAGCTCCAGCAGCTACAGAGAGACAGAGGTGTGGTGCTCGTGCCTCTCGGGTTCCGTGGCCCGACTGTGATTCACTACGACCTACGGCACAGCACCACTAAGCAGGTTCAGGCGCTCCGACGTGTACCACTTGAGCAGTGGTTTCCCCCAGAGAGACAGCCTGGTTCTGAGGTCTTTCACACCATACTTCACGAGGACTTCTACCAAGCTTACCAGTGCTCTCAGGTTTCATTTGGAGGTCACCGTGTCTGCCAGCTTGAGCGGATTGTTGAGGCTGTAGGCGGGCACATTCGTCCTTACCTGACCTACCTTCCGGGGCTCTCCGACTTGCTTGGCCTGGGGTCTAGCACATGCGTGGAGTCCACGGATCCAAGAGTTCTACGCCACGTTTGGATTGACCCCAGACCATGCGTTTATTCAGTTCAGTTTCAGAGGGGTGCCCCGCCGGATTGACAGTGATCAGGCTCGAGAGATTCTACACTTAACTCGCTCCGACACCAGACTTCACCAGCTGTGCTTTCCACAGATTGACCCTCCTCGCCGTCCTCACGGTGGTATTCGCCCCGAGACCGACGACGTTCGTCCCTTGTTTGGTGAGGGTTTTGGGAGAGGGCTCTAGCGGGATGACCAAGGATCCGACCCCCCTTTGCTCGTGTGTGCTTGACTTAGTGATGAGGAGGACAGTTCTTCTCGGGGAGGGGTATAGAGAGGGTCTCACCTACTTTCGTAGTGGCTTCATTTCCACCTCCTCTCATAGATCTGATTTGATATTTAGGATTTGATGCTACGTGAGATTCGGGATGTGATCTACGAGGGTTTCAAGGGCAAGAGGCACTTAACGTATGCTCCGGCTGACTTCCATTATTTGACGGCCGTGCGGCCAATGCGAGCTTTGCCCGCCCCGGGAGTATCATGGCGGTAACTGCGGAGTTTCCGTTCTACGACCTCTCTCGGCTTATTCGATCATTGGCACAGGCAACTCCCTATCCGCTTGAACCCGGAGGGCGGTGGTTCACGAGGATGGCTTGAGCAAGATGCTACGATTCATACTGGCGAGAGACAGAGCTTGCACAGATTAAAAGCAAACACCGAGCACACGGGGGTTGAGGTGAGCTTGAGTTAGACCTGTCGGGGCAGTGAGGCCTTGGACTACTAACCTATTCCTCATGCTCACGACGCCGAGGCCAGCGGTTCTCGCTCAACCCAGCCCGGTGCTTGAGCTTCTCGACCGTCTCACCGGGTCAGCGGCGTCTTGGCGGGGGGCGTCGTCGAGGACCGTGGCGTTGTGAATGCTCGGCTTGCGGAGATTCGAGCCCGGCAGGATGCCTTTCGGCGAGAGCGAGGCTCGCTTACGGCGTGAGGCCGGGCACAACACGCCGCGGCTCGTCGGTCTTATCTACGGTTTTCGTGCGAGGCTATTGGGATTCAGATCCCTCAGTGCCGAATGACTCAGCGTTACGGCCGGTGGCATTGAGTCGGCCTCGGCGAGTGGGCTCGAGTACCGTTTCGGCTTCCACGGGGCTTTTGCTTACACTCTAGGTCGAGATATTTGTTTTCGGCCATAGCTCATAGACTTCGGCTACCCGGTTCACTCGGGATCTCGGACGGTTTGCCTCTCCTACTCGGCGAGGTTCCATGATCCTTGGTGCGTCTCCTGGTTGCACTCCTATTTAGACGGGGTTCACACCACTCACTCAGAGTTAGCTCCTCCACTCTCAGACTCTTGGAGCCTCTTACGGTGAGTTGACCGTCGCACGACACTGCCCACACTACTCGGACGACCGTGGTCTCCGTTTTAGTGTAACACCCGGTGTTACGTTAACCTAAACCTGCCATGTCATCATCATCATTGCATGAGCATTCATGATTAAAGAACCTTAATGCAAACAACCAAAATGAGTTTATCTAATTCTAGGGTTTATTTGTGCTCTTTTATATTGCATGTGTATGGGTACATCATTTAAATCTCATTCAAGCGCTTAATCAAGTTTGTAAAAGCAACCAACTAAAAGCAACCTTGATGTTTGTAAGTGTTTGATTAACCCTAACTTACACTCTAACTACGTTTTATGAGTCAAATGATGCAAAAGAAAGAATCAAAATTGAATTCGGAATCCGAACCCCAAAACCCTAACCCTAGTGGTTAAGTGTTGGGTTTGAATTTCAAATTCATTTTTGAGGAGCTAACCATAATTAATTTTATAAATAAAAGTTACCAAACTTTGGTACCATTTCAAAGTATAAACTTTGTACTTTGAAAGTGTGCAATTGGTTGGGTTTGAAAAATACCACAACACCATTAATTAATTGCCCAAAGTTTGAATTTGCAAAAGGGTCATTTTAAAACCTTGATTTGGATTTAAAAGGGATTTTTAAAAGTATTTAGAATTTGGGTATACTTCCAAAAGTAAAGTTGTAGATCTTAAGATTTTGAACAACTTTTATTTTGGGAAAATTTTAAGTTTTAATTTGAAATCCTTTCAAAAGCCCTAAAGTTCAAATTTTTCTGTTTAAACCCTTTTCAATTGTGCTCAAAATATTTAAGATTTGGGAAAACTCCAAAAATACAAATTGTACATCTCTTTGAGCTCTACAACTTTGGTATATAAAGTTTTTCAAGTTTTTGAATAAAATTTGAAGTAATTTCAAAAGCTATTTGAATTGGAAAGTATCCCCTTTTGAGTTTTAAAATCCAATTCAAAATCTATTTGGTTTCATAAAAAACTTTCTACATGAAATTTGTAGATATTGAGAATATAACAACTTTTATTTTTGGAGATTTTTATCTTTTATTCAAAATTTTAAAGTAATTTTGAAATCCCAAAAGTTAAGGTTTTGTCCCCTTTTCAAATTTGAAACTCAAATTCAAAAATTATTTGGAATCTGGCAAAACTCCCTTAACCAAAGTTGTAGAGCACAAAATTTTGCACAATTGATATTTTGGGAGATTTTTGTGTACAGTAAAAAGTTTTAAAAGTAATTTTGAAAATAGAAAAGTGTGTCTTTGGTTGTTTGCTACAGTGAAACAGAGGGGAAAAGGGTGCCACCTCGCTCGCCGCCATGCCGGCCGGTCATTGCGCCGCCGTGGCTGTTTCCAGTGCCTTCCCGGTTTTCCCATGCAAGCGCACACACGGCGAGTTCGCGGCGTCATCCTCCACATGTCGAACACCTCTCCGGCCTATAAAAGCCGTGTGCCGGCCGTCGACGCCTCCTTTCTTCTTCTCCCTCACCGTCGGCCGCCGCCGTTCTTTTGCGAAATTCGAGCACCACACGTCGCCACCATTTCCAATAGCTTGTCACCAGGTCCGTTACATTCTTGAGAACTCAACAAGCCATCAATCATCGTCCCCCGGGTCGCCGGTGTAGCCGGAACCACGTGTCGTCCCTGTCTCCATTTGCCAGTGTCGCCGCCACGCCTCGCCACCGCGCTCCTCCGCCTCTCCCGTGTTTCTTCAAACCAACACGTGCACCGTGTTGTGGTGAGCACCTGGAAGCTTTAGCCGTCTTCTTTTGTGTCATGCTCGCGTTGTAGCCGTCATGCCGCGCCGCCCTTGGCCGCCATGGCCGTCGAGCCGCCACCGTCTACCGCGCTGCTCGCCCGTGTAACGGAAAGGAGTCGTGGCGGTAGCTCTCTGGGTTCGCCGGAGTGCTAGGAAGGCCGTGGTGGAGCTAGTGTCATTTCTAGCCTCGCCGTCGGCAAGAACGGCCGGTCGTCGCGCCGTCGCTCTGCTTTCGCCCAGGAGAAAGAAGAGGAGGGGGATGAAGGCGACAGTGGGGCTGCCTGTCGGCCAGAGAGGGAGGAAGAAGGAGCCAAGGCCGCAAGAAGCAGCCCAGCAGCGCGCTTGCAGCGCATGGGTTTAGGCCGTGTGGGAGCCGGGCCGCACAATAGGCCGGAAGGAGAGGGAAAATGCTTGTCTTTTCCAAATTCAATTTCCAAATGCTAACTTTCATCTTTTTGTATTAATTTTATCTTGGCAAATAAAAAGGTGTAAAAATATGTTCTGTGATCCTTGTGATATGCTCTGTCGGGGAAAAATGCTAACTATGGTTTTCCAATAAAATTTAATTATGCTTTAATTTGCTCTTTTAATTAATAAATACAACTTCCATGATTTTTAGTAATTAAAATATAAGTCCAAAATTTATGAAATTTGTTTTATGTGCTAATTAGGTGATAATGATCTTAATTATGAAGTTTGATCCTATTTTGAGTAAGTTTTATATTACACTTAATTAATACCTTTAATTAATCAATGTTTAATTAGTTAATTCTTTAATTAATCAGGGTTTAATAAATCTCCAATTAGCAAGTTAATTAGTGGCTTTCAACAACTGTAAAAAATGGTTAATAATTTAGTAATTAACCTTAATCACTATTAGGGTTGCCTGATTTTGGGATTGAGTGATGACCCTAGGTCATTAACCCTAATGACCTTCGGCATTTCATGTTGATTGCGTATCGTTAGTCCGTCGCCGTCGGCGTTAGTGATACTTTCTTAGTGCAACTATACCGTGAAGGAAAGTTGTACTCAAGATTCACTACTACAGAAAACTAAACCGAGGCGGTTTTTTTGGGTTAACCGAGGCGGTTTTCGTAACCGCCTCGAACATAAGGTCACGGTTAATCGTGGCCTTAACCGAGGCGGTTGTTCAACCGCCTCGGTTAATATATTAACCGAGGCGGTTATATTAGAATAACCGCCTCGGTTAATCGAACAAAAAAATAAAAAAAGAACAAACCCAAACCCTAGCCCAAATGGGCCTAGATGCAGGCTGCATATACGCATCCGCATCCGCCGCCACCCGGCATGCGCCGCCGCCACCGTGGATCCCCCCCGCACCTAGATCCGCAGCCATGGGGGTGCTCCTCATTTGGGCCGCCGCCGTGGGTGCCTCGTCGCCGGAGCCGTGCCGTGGGTGCCTCTGTCGTCGAAGCCGCCGCGGTGGAGCACCTGAGAGAGAAAGACAGTGAGGGAAAGAGGAGAGGAGAAAGGAGAGAGTAAAAGGAGAGAGGAGTCGTTGCCGCCGTTGTGCGCGCCGCCTATGCTCACGCCCGCCCGGATCCGCATTGCTGTCTCCTCCATGTTGGATCCGCCGGCAAATGGCCTTCCGCCGCCCGGATCCGCCGTCGGGCCGCTCCTCCATGCCGATCCATCGCCGCCCGGCTCCTCACGCCAGATCCGCCGTCCGGCCGGCTACTCCACACCCGATCCGCCACCACCTAGCTCCTCCCCACGCCCCGGATCCGCCACTGGCCGGAAGGGCTCGTGCCGCGGGCCGCGCCCGGTGCTGCGAGCACCGCGCCGCGGGCAGCAGCGCCAGTCGCGGGCTGCCGAGGGATGAGCGCCAGCGCGGGGACGCACGCCAGCGCCGCCGGGGGCCGCGCGGCCAAGCCGCTGGGCCGCGTGCCGCCTCCCGGGCCTACGCGCCTCACGGGGGGCCGCGTGCCGAGGGGGGTGGAGGTCGGCCTCCAGCCGCACCGAGCGGGGAGAGAGGGAGACAGTAGAAGAGAGAGAGGTAATGACTACCGAGGAGAGGAAGAGAGTGATTTAGGGTTTGGGTGCCTCGGATATATATACTCACCATCTATTAACCGAGACGGTTTTCTTAGAAAAAACTGCCTCGGTTAATCGCCTATTAATCGAGGCGGTTGTCTTAGAAAAACCGTCTCGGTTAATTGATTAACCGAGGCGGTTGTCTTAGAGCAACCGCCTTGGTTAATAGACGATATCCCGAGGCGGTTTTTCTAAGAAACCCGCCTCGGTTAAGGTATTAACCGAGGCGGTTGTTGCGCCGAGGGCATTGCCTCGGTTAGAATCGATTAACCGAGGCGGTTTTTTACTAAAACCGCCTCACGAACTCATTTTTGAAGTGCCTTGCAAAATCTTTTTGTGTAGTAGTGATTGGCTAAATAATCGTTGCATCATTATCGCATGTCTTTTATTACTGCATCGTAATCATGCATTCCACCCGTGTAGCTGTGCCGTCTGAAGAGGGAGTTGATTCAACTCCAGTTCTTGAAGAAAGTGATCATCGTGAGAAGGTTGGATCTAATCTTGGTGATTGGATAGCTGCTTCTAATCTCGTTGAGCCCCAATGCAAGCCCGGATGCATTCAAACTTTACCTTGAATTTCAAAAGTTTTTATGATTTTATGTGAATGATATGATGCATTACATGTAGGAGTTGTGTGCTATCCTATTTGATGCATTTACCATACCTTGTGATATTATCCTGGATACCGGTTTTGATTTCAAAAATGCTTAGTACTTGCTTAGTCGTGCTACTAGCATAGGCTTTTGTAAAATGTTTTAAAAGTTGATAACAATATCATCTCTGAGAAAGTTTCTAAAACTTGATGTTGCTTGTCGCCTACCTCTCACCTTGGCCGGGTCAGGTGTACGCCCAAGTACATGATGATGAGTAAATCGAGACGCCGGTGGAGTGACTTGCATCAAGATGGGCTAGTGCCCTGGTGTAGTGTCGTCCACTTGTGTCGGTTAAGGACCGTCCGTTGCTCTGGCCCTGGGATCATGAGGTTATTGGATAGTACTAGTCACATGCTAATGGCGGTAAGCTCCACTTGGACTATCCATACGAGAACGGATAACCGCGGACTGGGAGTGGAGAGATGGCGGGAGTAGCGTGTACCCATCCTATGATGCGCACCGTCGATGTGACCGAACGGCCGTAGGGAGGTGGAGTACTTGTACTCTCGGGTGCCGTAGAACCTAGTCTGGTATGGAGAAATCTGAGCGTTGAGTTGATGTATGTAAGATATTGGGTCCTACATACATCGTGTGGCTAGGAAGCCCCAGCTAGGTATATAAGCGGTTTGAATCGTCGTGTGCTCCACGATATGGGAGCCGTGATCCAAGCACCGGCATCGTAGTAAGGATGAAAATTGTTGAGATTTGAAAGTTTTGAAATCGAGATCTGGTTTGACAAGTGGTTGCTATAGACTAGGATAACCTAGATGGATAGCATAATGTTTAATGAAAATGTTATATAAAAATAAATGGTAAGGATCAACTTTAGTCGCTTTTCCACAAAGATGTCTTTGATTCTTGCTAAAACCTTACCTTGTTTTCCATTAGCCAGCATTCCTGAGTCTTCTCCTAAATTTTTAGTTGGGTAAGTCTTGCGGAGTACTTTTTATACTCAGGGTTTGTTAAATCCCTGTTGTAGGTGAACCGTGTGAGCAAGTGTGTTTCGCCCTTGCCGCATGACGGTTATCGAAGAAGGATCGATGATGAGTAGATTGTGTGGCCCGTGGGGCGGGGCACTTTCGTTGTGTGATTGTAATAAAGTTAAGTAATGATACTTCCGCTGATTTGTAATATTAACACTGGTTTGTATAAGTTTTATAAAAAGTTTGTAAATTAAGTTATTGTAAGTCTTCCACTACTACGGTATTTGTATATGAAAACTGTTGTATCTTTGTGATGTCTCTATAAGTATCGATCCTGGAGGAATCATGGTTTATCGGGGGTTTCACCCGACGGAACATTCTAGGCTATATGGTGTACAAGTAGAGCCGACAGAGGTCTTTAGGACAATGTCGGTGCCCGTGGGCCATATGGTTTGGAAGGTTACGCCACATTTAGCTCCCCGAGTTCGTGACAGGCCCCGGCACTACTATCGAGACGCTTCCTTCGTCGGTTGCCTTGTCCGAGCCTCCTTTGAGCCGCCCACCGTCCACTACCGCACCTCCGGACACTTCGGTGGTAGTGATAGCTTCGTGCCCGTCGGTCGGCCTTAGTGCTGCGGCTCCTACCTCTCGAGCCCACTGTGGACCAAATGCGGGTGACGGTGGCTCCTTCCTCTTCGATTGCACCTTCTACCGAGTCACGGGGTCGACCACCACCGTTGAGACCAAAAGTAGGTTGACCCCGTCACCATGTCGGTGAAAGCAGGCCCCGACCGCTTCTCCACCCATTTGCAGAGATAGAGGGCCAACTGGAGACTTCGATGGACACCGAAGTTCGACTCCTCCCACCGACTACACTCGGTTTGAGATGACCCAGGCGCTCCTCGAGACCCGACTCGTCTGCCCGATCCACCCTAGGACTCTTAGGTTTTGGTGCTTGACGCCAAAGAGGGAGAGAGTCGAGTATGATAGACTTAGGGGAGCGTGTGAGGGGGGAGTTGATTCTTTTGGTGTGATATACTCTCATACATGCATATCATACTTGCTTTTGCTTCATGTGAGAAACTTGTTTACATACTTGCATGCTTTTGGTGGTGTGTGATATATGATATGACATGTGACATGTGGTTTCATAGTGCTCTCTACTTGATTTTTCCATGTTTGTTATGCCATGTCATTTGTCGTTGCTCATTTGCTATATACCATGAAGAAGAGGAAGGAAATTTTGTTCGAATCAACCTTTCCTTCGGTGAGAGCTCATCCCGTGCAAGGCCGACCGACCGGGATGCCGATGACTTGATGGATGATTTTCTCACATTGATCAATGAGATGACCAGTAAAGGTAAACACATTTCTTACACAAGTTATAATTGATGCAGTTAGTATGGCTTTCTTATTTTCTAACATGAATACAAGAGTAAAGCAAGAATCATGGGAAAGGTATGGCGCCCACATAATCAAATTGAAGGCGAGAGAACACAAAATTAATAGAGTGAGCTTCCTTAAGATTTTCTTTAACAAGTTTTTTCCCCTTTGAACAATATGTGTATATTGTCTATGTTTGTTACTTGACCACAACTTAGGAAATTGGAAAATAAAAAGAGCAGCTGCACTTCGAGAGGACAAGAATTTTTGAAGAGAGGCTCCAACAAGAATGAAAAAAGGAAAGGACAAAGAATTGGCGAGAGAACTAGACTTCTTCAAAAGAAGCTCCAAAGAGAACTGGAACATGAACGAGAAGCTACAATTGAGAGATCAAGAATTCTTGAAGAGTGGCTCCAACAAGAATTGGAAAACACTACTAATTTTTCACCTTGTTGCACCGGTACAATTTTGTTGTAATAGGGCCAAAATTGATGCAATAGCTTGATATAACATCAATTTTCGCGTTTGATGCGAGCCGATGCAAGAACCTTTGTTGCAATAGCCTATCGCATCGGTTTGCTATGGCCGATGCAAGAGTGATCTATTGCATCAACCAACCGTTGTCTCCTGCACCAATATATTTTGATGCAAAAGAGATATTGCATCAAAATTGATTCGATGCGAGGTCCCTATTGCATCAACCATGGGTAACTCTTGCATCAATAATAGATAGATGCAATAATTTATTGCATCACAATCATATCGATGTAATAAATTTGATGCAATAGGCATTTCTATTGCAACGGCTATTTTTTAGTGTAATAGAGTATGTTGCATCGACATTAGGTTCGATGCAATACAACTTTTTGCATCGATATTATGTTTGATGTAATATGACCCATTGCATCAGTATTAGGTTGGATGCAATATGTACTATTGCATCACATTCAGTTTATTACAACGGGTGGCTGTGCCTTGCGGTTGCATCCTAGAACAGGCGAGTGGAGGGCACGGGGGGGCCTGGTGCGGCGGTCTTGGCGGTGTAATCGACTGGGTGGGAGGCAGGGGAAGACCACGTGCACGTATGTAGCCGGGGTTTCAATGATCGATGGTCGGGGAGACAATGGACCGAAAGCAGGCCATTGCTACTGGGCTATTTGGCTTTGATGAGCTGAATCGCTATTATAAAATATGGATTATTATTATTATTATTATTATTATTATTATTATTATTATTATTATTATTATTATTATTATTATTATTATTATTATTATCATCATCATCATCATCATCATCGTTATGCACTATTTTAATTAGACACTTGTGAAGAAAACTTTCCAATCAATTATATTCATGTACCCAATATGCTTTTTAAATATTAAAAAAATAAAATAGACAACGCATATGTGTATTTGAGGTGTTGATGGAAAATTAGCTCAGACTGCTATTTTGGTGACTTCGACAAAAAAAAAATCAATAACATCATAAAGTGGTCTTAAAACTTATAGAAATTGGTATGGGGCATAATGTGGATGTATAAGCTTACCATAAAAAGTTAAATTATTTTAACAAAGTGAGACTATACGTTATTCATAGATAGATACATCCCCCCATATAGTTTCATATAACTAAGTGAGAGATGTGACATTTGAACAATGTATGGTACATATTCTTTTAAAACCGTTTGAATTTTTGTCTTGAAACATTGTACAATCGAAACATATATTGTCATGCAAGTTTTTAGGATTTCCTAACAAACTTTTTAATTATTATGATTATTTATTTTTAATTTGGAGATAAAAGGATGAATTATTCATAGCAAACAATGGTATTCTTCACCCATCTCTGGATATGGTCTAGAGTGATACATATGAGCATAAATATAAATTTTATAATGTTTTTTTTTTTTGCAATTTGGAGGTTCTCACTTTTCAATTTGGAAATACTTTCGATAAGCACGCACATAATCATTACATATTACATATATAGTAAAGTTCATGGCCACTCCTTAAACTTGCGAGAGGTGTGTTATCTTGATCCAAAACTTAGAAAGCGTGTTGTTTCAGTTCTTAAATTTTGTTTGGATCTCATATTCATCTAAGCGGGTATGGATCTATACTCACATATTGTGGATCTATACTCACATATTGAGAAAAAACTTGTTTGCTTGAAATTGAAGAAAGAGGGGATTAAGACTTGACACGCGGTGCTCGTATTTTCTGGATTTATTCTAGAATTTAACGGCACTATTCTTTTAGTGGTAGGCAATGTGTTTGTCGACGGTGAGGCGTTTATGATGATTTCGTCAGTCTCAAAATTTGACAGTCCAACTCAGTTTTTTGAAGCTACTTATAGAGGTAGGGTGTGTGCGTACGTTTATAGAGGTAGGCACTACATTACTTAAATAAGATAGGTGCGAGATAGAGCTTACCATAAATATTTCTAGTTTCTAGAAAAAACAAATGGCACGACAAAATTAAGATTTCTTAAGCAATGAATGGCCTAACCACTATATCACAAACTTATTTATAAAAATCCTAGTGTCGGATGTGTAATAATTAATTCCTAACTATCACTATATTTTGTTTAGGAAGGAAAACAAAAATTGGGTAGCCGGCGCTAAGATTTACGTGCCCTTTGAATTTTTTGAGGCGCGTGATGTCTGCAGCAAAATATTGAACCCGCAATTCCTTGGAAAAAAAACATTGAACCCGCAAATTTTTTTTGACCCGCCTAAACTTCGAGAAGGCGGCAACTATTTGTGGTCCTTTAAATTTTTTTTGCCCTTCAAATTTTTTTTTGCCGCAAATTTTTTTGACCCGCCGGCAAGCGAAAAACCGAACGACAAAAGCAGGGTTCACGGTCCACGCCGAGCCCGTCCGGAGTTTCCATGGTCCAAGCCGAGAAAACCCACGTTTCCTTGCGCCCGCCGTCATCGTCCACGCCGAGGAGACAAGGCGCGTCCTCCGCGTCGCCAATCCTGCCATTGACGTCGTCAGCACCGAGGAGCAAGGTGCGGCTGCCATGTCCTTGCCCGCCGCCGTCATCTTCAGCGCCCGAGGAAATGAAGCGCCGGCCCCAAAGGTCCCCGCCCACGCCTTAGCAGGTGCTAGCAGTTCCTCGTCGTGTTCTCCATCGGTGACGAGCACTCACCAGGTATGTGCGCCTCTTCTCTTCCCTCGCTCACCTGTCCTCAAACTTGGGTATTATTTGGTTATTTGCATCCGAATCAGGTCTATTTACTTAGTTTGCTGGCAACGAACACCACCAGGTGTGCACATCCCTTCTCTTCCCTTCTGTTGCGACGAAAACTTGTATCCTAACTTAAGCTATTTGGTTATATTTGCATCTGGGTCTGACGTAATTACAATTGTATACATGCTTCCAATAGAAAGGATGGATCCAACCTGCAAACTCTGTCCAATGCTGCAAAATCTTGTGCATCGCTCCCTCATGATATCGTCATGAAACAGTTAATATGTTAAGTTCTTTTTCATAGCGTCTTTGTTGCGGAGAAGCCGGCGTGTAGATCCAAGCGGCGGCAATCGAGGAGAGATCCCGGACGAGCAAGACCATCCTCCATCTCATCGCGAGTGCCCTGCAGCTTGGCGCTGCCCACCAGATGGCCGCCAGGTCCGACGACGAGGGCCCGGCGGCCGCCACGCCGCCGCCCGGGCGCGTCTCATGGCACCTCGCGGCACAGCCAAAGCACGGTGGTTGAATCAGGGGGAATTGAGAATCCATAGATTAGGAAAAGTACTAATCTATCCTTAATTCTAATTCTTAATAAAAGACCGCCGGAAAGAAATTAACTAAGAGGAACCGATGGTTCCACTCCAAAAAACCGTAACAAATCTCTTAGAATTGTGTCTTTTTGGTACCCATAGGTGTGATCATTCCCTAAACTTTATCCGATGTTTTGAAACGATATAGATCATAAGCAAGTTGATGCCCTTATTGTTCTGAAACGTGGTTCTTTTCTGGAGTACAACAGGTTCAGTTTCAGTTGGTTTGTATGTGTTACGTCCGGGCTTGGATTCTCCAAAAAAAAAGACCATGTCACTGCTCTGTTCTGCAGGTTGACAGCAAGTGGTGAAGTTGCTAGTCGGCATCAATATCAACAAAAATATCGTCAGTGCAAACTGCAATAGGTTTGATTGTTCCATTCAGAGTTTTCGAGTTTATTTCCGAAGAATAGCTTTATGCTCTTGTGATGTCAGTCCTGTGCTACAGAGATGAATCGTCTAACTAGTACTAGCACCTGTCTATGAGCTGCAAGGTTAACTATAGACCTGAAACTTGTGTTGTTTAACTTTCTCTTGTTCTGATAGAGTTCGACAGTAGCACCTGTTTTTTTTTTCTGTTTCAGTTTCTGTATCCAGTAGTTCAGAACACTCGGTTATTGCCAACGTTTCTTCTGTTGGTGTCACCTACATCTTCTACTTGCCATCAATTTCTGCCTATGAATATTTTGTATTCATGTGAACCTCCAGTTACATATAGAAAGAATTTGTTTCTCTGATTTTTTTGGTACAAATTAACCCTAGTGAAGGTGAAGGCATGTTGCACGTAGTGATCCTGCTTGTTTTTACGTGGCCGACGGTAGATATTGCAAGGGAACAGGACTACTGCCATGCTGAAGGTAATCTCCATGGAGATTGGATTCAAGCATGCCTTATTTCGAAAATTGCTGCTGTTAAGAAATCAAAGATGCTTTAAAATCTAATTGGAAAAGGTACGGGCACTACCCCAAGCTGTTGTGTGGGCGACATAGAGAAGATCAAACCTAGCAATGTTAGGATGATGGGTGTCTTACGTAGTGGAGGGATGCTACCACGATGGGCCTAGTCATTGCCCGGCAAGGAGTGTGGCGTGCATAAGGCGTCCTTTACCTGGCCACTTGGGCCATCAAAGCACTTGTTGGACCATCATATATTTCTACCTTGTACAATGTAAAAATTTCGAGCGTAAAAATTTTAATGCAATATGGACCAAGTCACCTATTGCATCGAGTTTAGCACTATCAATCTAATGCAATAGTACTTCCTTATTGCACCCATATTTTAAAATGTTGCAATAACTCTTACGTATTGCATAAAAAAATTGAAACTAACGCATCAAAATTCATTTGATGCAATAATTTCTACCTATTGCATCTTAGATATGAAATTGGTGCAATAGTCCATACATATTACACCGACATGAATTACTATGGCATCAAATTTCTTTTTTCGATGCAATAACGACCACCTATTGCATCAAAGCGCAAAATTGATGGAATAGGAGTCCCTATTACATCAAATTTGCATTTGATGCATGGTGAAGCGATGCGATAGGGTCAAAATTTAGTAGTGAAAAGAA
>JADLZL010001360.1:0-40479 GCA_015844335.1 Chrysopogon serrulatus
AAAACATCATCGCGAAGATTGATGTCATGGACACCATGATCACTGATGTCTCTACGTGCGTCAACGACTTCACCAACGTCAAGATCGCAGATGAGATGCCCGCAGAACCCACCCGCGGAAAGAAGGAGCTCTTGCCGGCCAAGATCGAGGATGCCATCGACATCCTAGAGGTAACTTTGAACACATCCGCTAAATCAATTGGTCGCTTCTACGAGCAAAAGCAAGGCGCCACCGGCGCCTGTGGCTCTGCCACCGATTGTCAGCGACACCGTCGTCACTATGGCCCGAGCCAGATCAGATTTGGATGCCGCCATTGATGACAATCTTTCTATGGGGAAACAACAAGTTGAGATCGTCACCGACAAATTCTTCGTCAACACCATGATGGAGGAACCCATCGTCGTCGACACTCAGTAGGGCAGCGCCGCCATCACCCCATTGGGCGCTATGGAGAAGCGTGCCCTCACGGGCGCAGACGCCTTCAGTGCCAAAGAAAAGGTCGTCAGCAGCAATTCGCCACAGATAATAGATCCAATTGAGCCGAAGGACATGAGAGATGCCATCATCAGCGCTCGCAACAGCCAGCTGTTCATAGATGTTGATTCGGTCACCAGGTTTGACACCCATATCACTTCCAATTTTGTTACTACAGTTGAATCTCTGAAATATTCAGATGGAAATAATGCATTCACTGGGAGCAACTTCATCACCAAGATCCAACCCAACCCAAATTGGATCAGGAGAACACCATCAACAACACTGGAATCATAGTTCAGTGTGATGCTACTGACAGCTTGAGTGCTGCAGATCAGGGTCATGCCCCCAAGGGCATCACCATTAGTGACATGAAGGTAGGATCACCACCCCCAATACAAATCTGGTACAGGAAGACGTTATCGCCAAATTGCATGCAGTCAAGCGAGCAGATATAGAGAACCCTATCTTCATCATCATCTTTGACATGGGAGACACCGTTAATGGCTGCGACAATGGACGCTCAGATGGCTACCGGGATGAACACTTGGATGGTCATTTTTCTCAACAACCAGCTATTTGGCCACCGATGAACCAAGCGCTTGGAGCTACTCCACCCCATCCACTGTTTGCAAAGGTACTATCGGCACCACTTAAGTGGTCACCAGAAAGTGAGATCACCATTGGTAGGGAGACCGATCAGCTTTATTTAGTCATCAATGGCTCTGGAGATCCGCTTGGGATAATTGATACATAGAAAAAAGGAAACGACCTAGTTGGCAAGAATGGCGGTGATGACAACTACAAGCAAGCTGAGCTCCCTTACAACAGACCAATCGGGTATACAATCTTTAATTCAACAAATTCAGAATTGATGTACATGCCCCTAATGGAAATCAAGCTAGCAACGGACATGGAGATATTGGCCATGGCAGGCACCACCCTCAGCAACGGCAACAATATACTTATGGACTCAGGTACACCAGAGCTGATAGAATTGATGCAACCAATGTGGAACTTCTCCACGATGGAGGTGATGAACAAGATGCTGGATCCACCACTGTCACTTTAGCATTTTGTGCACATTGGACTAAAACTTCGAATAGATATTGCCACGTTGAACATGATATTGTGGATATCTCGGATGGGGCTCTCCTTTGGGCTACAACAAGCAATGAATGATCGCGGCAACGACAACATCAACAACTGTGCTATGGGATTCACATACTATGAGGTGGCGCTGGTCATGCACTCGGCACGACAACTGGCGGACTACACCGGCAAAGGACGAGAAGGAGATGGTCATGCACTCGGCGCGACAACTGGCAAACTACATTGACAAAGGGCTCAACGACAACAGCACAACCCGGATTTTAGTGCGAGGACACGCTGAATCGGAGAAGGGGGAGTTCTGTCACACGCCCAATGCGGCAGTGACCGACGCCGCAATAAAAACGGGCCTGTCGAGTCGGTCCAGGCCCAAGAAGAGGGCGTCGCCGCGCTTGCAACCGCTCTAGGGGGCCTCGCGGCCTGCCCCTAGGGGGCGCGCACGCCCAAGAAGGGGCGGCGGCTGCCCTAGCATTCGCCGGCGCCCTCTTGTGTGCGCCCGGTGGTGTGGGGGTGGCGGCCGCCTTCCGCCATCTCCGCCGTCGTTTGCCGCAAGTTACCTTAATTATTATCATTATTGTTTAGGAAAGGAGAATCCATCTGTTATAATGATCTCCCGAGAATGCTTAAGGGTTAAGTTAAAAGTTGCTTAGGGGTCAAGTTAAAGGTTGCTTAGGGGCTAAGTCTACTCGAGACTATAAATACGAGGAGTTTGTGTCTTGATCAGTTTAAAAAAGTAATTGGGCGAAAGCTCTCTTATCCAGCTCTCGGGCTCCCTCTCTCCTCTCTCCTTGTGCCGTGCGCCGCCGCCTTGCCGCCGCCGTGTCACTAGCAGCAGCACTGCCGCCCCTAGGGCCATCACCACCCCTCCCCTCCCGCCCAATCCACCCTCCCCGTCGCATGTGTTACTGATGGGGACGTGAGTTCCCGATCTTCTGTTAGGTCCTGGATAACTCTCGCTTTAAGTGGAAGGCGACATACCGATCCGACTTCAGATCAAAAGACCCGAACCCTGCAACCTTAGCACCATGAATCCTCGGGTTATCAACCGTGTCACCAACCGGTTGACCTCACCAAGAAGGCTAATCCGTGCCTGCGAAACGAAGAATACAAGCAAAAACTTGAAAGAATGCTACTCAGAAAGTTGGGACAAACTACAGATGAATGATTAAGTTCTCAAATTGGGGTTCCACAAACCGACGAACAGCGACTGTCAATGGACAGAATAATCTTAAGCAAAACTCAAACCCTAACTTGGGTGACGGCTACTAATTATAAAGATTCTAAGGTCGTGCAAGACCCCCTGGACGCACCCCTAATGGGTTCCAACATGATACAAGGCTCAAAGACCAAAATACGACGTCGCAGCATCGAAACAGATTCTGGACGTCAACTTGTTTGGACGATTCCCGATGACTCCGGATGAATTTGGGCCTCCAACAAGACTCATTAGAAAGGTCTTCTTGTTATCTTTCTTTAGAGTCTAAGAATGTCCAATTCTGAGTCCGGACACATCCTAGGCGTCCAATTTAGTACAGACTGCTCCTGGACTCCGAGACGAATTCAAAGTCGACTTGGTCTGGGCCTCCACCTTGACTTGAACGCCCTTACTGGCCCTCCACGCCTCCAAGCCCTCCTCTATGTATCTCCCAGTCCTCTCCATGATTCCTAATCATAATATAATCATTAGGTAGTAATCTATTCTCCAAATCATTTAGAGTTGCTTAAAAACGAGCTCACCTGTAAATTTAATTGTCGCGCGCGAGCTCTTGTGATTAGACCTTGAATGTTCAGAGGAGGATCATTGAGTGTATCGAGTGATGTCCTCATCATCCTCCCCCTCTTGAATCGGAGTCATTCTCGACTCAAGCTCATCTTCTTCTCCCAAGTATGGTGTCAAATCTGCAATGTTAAAAGAAGGACTAACCCCGCACTCGGGTGGCAACTCAAGTTTGTACGCATTATCATTAATTTTCTCAATAACTTTATAAGGACCAGCAGCTCTTGGCATTAATTTAGACTTACGCAGCTCTGGAAACCTATCCTTTTTCAAATGTAACCATACTAAATCTTCTGGTTCAAGTTTAATTTCTTTCCTACCTTCACTCCCAGCAGTTCTATACTTTTCATTCATCTTTTCAATATTTTCTTTAGTTGTTTCATGCAACTTATGAATAAATTCAGCACGTGCACTGGCATCACTATGTGTTCTTTCAGTGGTAGGTAAAGGGTAAAGGCAAAAGATCAATAGGAGCACGAGGGTTGAAACCATATACTACCTGAAAAGGAATTACTTTAGTGGTAGAATGTGTCGCCCGATTGTAAGCAAACTCCATATGAGGCAAACATTCCTCCCATATCTTTAAATTTTTCTTCAAAATAGCTCTCAACATGGTGCCAAAGTGTGGTTTACTACCTCAGTTTGTCCATCAGTTTGTGGGTGACAAGTTGTAGAAAACAATAATTTCGTACCCAACTTATTCCATAGAGTGCACCAAAAATGACTCAAGAATTTTGCATCGCGATCTGAAACAATAGTACAAGGCATACCATGCAAGCGAACAATCTCATTGAAAAAGATGTCAGCAATAAGGACAGCATCATCACTTTTATGACAAGGTATAAAATAAGCCATCTTAGAAAATCGATCCACAACAACAAAAATGCTATCCCTCCCCCTCTTAGTCCTAGGCAATCCCAAAACAAAGTCCATCGAAATATCCGCCCAAGGAATAGAAGGAACAGGAAGAGACATGTACAAACCATGTGGATTCAAGCGAGACTTAGCTTTTTGATATGTGGTGCAGCGTGCCACAAACCACTCAACATCTCTCCTCATCCTTGGCCAAAAGAAGTGTGTGGCCAGCATATCCTCCATCTTTTTAGCACCAAAATGCCCCATCAAAACTCCTCCATGTGCTTCCTGCAACAACATTAGACGAACAGAACCTACTAGAATGCATAGACGGTTAGCTCTAAACACAAAACCATCATTGATCACAAACTTGTTCCGCCCCTCTTTACAATTCAGCAGCACATCTTTAAAAGCAGGATCAAGCACATGTTATTCTTTTATTGATTCAAGTCTAAAAATCTAACAATCAAGTTGAGACAAGAAAGCATAGTGTCGAGACAAGGCATCGGCAATCACATTATCCTTCCCTTTTTTATGTTTAATAATATAAGAAAAAGATTCAATAAATTCAACCCACTTAGCATGTCTACGATTCAGATTATTTTGAGAGCGAAGATACTTAAGTGATTCATGATCTGAATATATAATAAATTCTTTAGGCCACAAATAATGATGCCACGTCTCCAAAGAACGTACAAGTGCATACAATTCTTTATCATACGTAAAGTAATTAAGAACAAAACCATGCAATTTTTCGCTAAAGTATGCAATAGGCTTACCTTCTTGCATCAAAACACCTCCAATGCCAACTCCACTAGCATCACATTCTAGCTCAAAAGTCTTACCAAAGTTAGAAAGTTGCAGCAATGGCGCGTGTGTAAGCTTGTCCTTTAAAGTGTCAAAGGACTCCTCTTGTGCCTTACCCCAATGAAACACCGCACCTTTCTTTGTCAACTCATGCAAGGGGGCAGCAATGGCGCTGAAATCCTTGACAAAGCGACGATAGAAACTTGCAAGACCAAGAAAACTTCTCACTGTGTGATGCTTGTAGGCACTAGCCAACTCCTTATGGTTTCAATTTTCGTCTCATCCACTTGAATTCCCTGTGGAGTAACAACATAGCCAAGAAAAGAGACTCGATCCGTGCAGAAGATGCACTTTTCAAGGCTTGCTCCAGAAATTAAGTCGATCTGGTGCTCGATCCCTCGAATGGATGGAAGTCCGGGAGGTACCTCAGCAGGAAAAATGTCATCGTACTCCTGCAAAAGGTTAGTGACAGAGGGTGGCAAAGCGCTAGCTATATCATCAATAGAAAATAAAGCATCTTTGCATACCAAAGCATAACATATATCATCAATTTTAGCAAGATCAGATTTATTTCTAAGCATAACAGGATGTTTCAATTTAGCTACTTGTTGTTTATTTTCATTCTCAGCAACTCGCTCTCTATCAGCTTGAACAATTTGAGTAGGGGTCATAGGTACCAAAGTAATATTTTTGCCCTTGTGCATAAATGTATATTTATTACTTTTTCCATGGTGGATCGCATCATTATCAAATTCTTAAGGTCTACCCAATAAAAGAGAACAAGCTTGCATAGGTACCACATCACAATCTACAAAATCAGAGTATGTACCAAGGGAGAAGTGTACGCGTGCTGTTTGGGTTACCTTAGCCTTACCCGAGTCGTTTAGCCACTGAATATGGTACGGATGTCGATGTGGACGAGTTGGCAAATCAAGCTTCTTAACTAAATCAGAACTCACCAGATTGTTGTAGCTCCCTCCATCAATGATTACTCGTGCACGCTGATCCTTGATGATGAACAAAATCTGAAACAAGTTGTGGCGCTGCAACTGTTCTGCCTTCTCCATCTGTGTACTAAGAACCCATTGCACAATGATTGTACGCTGGTGACCAGCATCGTCAATACTCAAAGATAATTCTTCATCATGTGAGGTGGGCTGTTCTTCATTATTGTCCTCCACATCAGAAGTGCTCACATAGCCTCTATTGTCTGTAGCAATATATGCCCGCTTGCTAGTCCTTGGCGATATGACCAATCCCATGGCAGCGATGACACTGAATGGATTAAAGAGCGTCCGGTGGAAGCTATCGAAGAAGCACTCTTGGGTGGTTCCTGCAAACGAGATTTACTAGCGACTGAAGGAGTAGACGCGAATGGAGCTGTTCGCACGCTCGCTGCTGGAGATCCTCCCGAGGACTTGGGGGCCTGAAACATTGTTGTCTTGGACGTGAAGGGGCTGCTGTAGTTTCTACCCTTCTGAAGCTGTTGTCGTCCCTGCAATTCCTTCTCTACAAGCATAGCAAGCTGGAACAACTGGTTGGTAGTATTAAAATCTTTATAATCAACGATATCCTGAATTTCACGTCTCAAACCACCATAAAAATAACAAATTTTATCCTCGGAATCCTCCTCTATACCGCATCGCAGCATACCCTTTTGAAGCTCAGCAAAATATTCTTGAACAGACATGTCTCCCTGCTCTAAACGTTGCAATTTTTTTTCGTAAATCATGTTTGTAAGAAGGAGGTATAAATCTATCACGCATTACTATTTTTAGCCCATCCCATGATAAAGGTTTTGGATCTAAATTTTGCCACCAGATTATAGCAAAAGTCTTTAAATTCACTAGTGGCATGTCCAACCTTATAGCAATTAGGCACTCCATGGGACTCAAATTTTTGTTCTACTGTCATCTCCCAATCAAGATATTCCTCAGCGTCATATTTGCCATGAAAAGGAGGTATGACAAATTTTACCTTAGCAAAAGGATCATCTTTACCTTCATTGCATCGCCCTCGATGTCCTCCTCCCATACCCATTTTGTTATATTCTAGCCATCGATGCAGTTTATTCTTATTTGTGGACCTTTCATCAAGGCTACCATCAGGGTTGTAGACTTTATCTTCTTCAAGCACTTGGCCGAAATCGAAATCCTCGTTGGCATTGTTGTCGAGCTCTTGAACCTTCCCTGATAGTGTGGACAGTCGCTTGTCCACACCCTCAACTATTCACCCTCAACAGAATAGTTGAGTTCTTTAACTTCCTTCACTAGCTTTTCCATCTGCTCAAGCATCATATCCTTAAATTCCTGCTACTAACTAGAAAAAACAGAAACGTCATCTGGCATGGTTAGTTGTCAAAGAAAATCCCTAACAACTATTTATGGGTTACTTGGTGGAATCACACCCTCACTAGACGTCTTACCAAGTTCTTACCGATGTTCTTACAAATACAAGCAGCGGATGGTAACACTCGGTGGACGGTTGTGATACCTGTGGAGATGTGGCACCGCAATTGCAAGGGTCCTTTTTCTGTACTGATCTGAAGAATATGTGGAGCTTGGAAGGCACACAAGGAGAATAATATGTATATATGGCACACAAGTCAGTAACAGATAGTAATGCTGAATTATAGTCCTAAGTACTCATTCTCGTTGCTGGTTTAAAGTGCTGCAAGTCCCAGTTGTGTGAGGAACAAGATGGAGAAATAAATATGATGGATGACAAGAGCACATGAAACAACCAGCTACAGACACAAGACAACACACGCTCACTTTGCCAAGAGCTCGGATTTTTTGTTTTTCCTAAATTTTTCTCGGATTTTTGCAAAAGGCACTAGTAGGAATCAAACTTTTTTATTTTTTCACTATTTTTTTTATATTTTTCTTTGAACAAGGATAACAAAAGAAGCTGTTAGATTTTTCTGATAACCGAGCGAAAAGTTATGCCTGTTTTACCGAGGGTATCTCAAGTTATGTTTTCTGGAAAGCACAACACGGCGGCGGCAGTTAGGGCAAAGCGTCCCTAAACTCCAACACCGATCACAGGTATTCGCTAGATGATGTAAGGAGAGCTGCGATGCAGGCGAAATAACAGTGGCTGGCAACCTATCTAGGTTTAGCGCGGTGACGAGAGATCACACAAGGCGCCTAGCGGGGGCAAGTCGAGTAATATGGTGGGTTCGACTTGTTGTTTGGGGATATGATTAAGAGAAAAAACACACACAATGGACTCTAACACAACCTAACCAGCAACAAGACCTTGACCTGGACACAAAGTCAACACGACGAACTCTGAAACCGAAATATGCAAAGGCTATGGCGCGGAGAGGTTGTAGGACAGGAAACAATTATGGCCGTGGACTATGGGATAAAAACGAAACATGAACTAAGGGATAACTTTGAACCTGACGGTATACCTTAAGCTCTGAATACCACTTGATGGGGACGTGAGTTCCCGATCTTCCGTTAGGTCCTGGATAACTCTCGCTTTAGTGGAAGGCGACACACCGATCCGACTTCAGATCAAAAGACCCGAACCCTGCAACCTTAGCACCATGAATCCTCGGGTTATCAACCGTGTCACCAACCAATTGACCTCGCCAAGAAGGCTAATCCGTGCCTGCAAAATGAAGAACACAAGCAAGAACTCGAAAAAATGCAGCTCAGAAAGTTGGGACAAACTGCAGATGAATGATTAAGTTCTTAAGTTGATGTTCCATAAACCGACGAACTGCGACTGTCAATGGATAGAATAATCTTAAGCAAAACTCAAACCCTAACTTGGGCGATGGCTACTGATTATAAAGAGTCTAAGGTCGTACAAGACCCCCTGGACGCAACCCCAATGGGTTCCAACACGATACAAGGCCCAAAGACCAAAATACGACGTCGTAGCGTCGGAACAGATTCTGGATGTCAAGTTGTTCGGATGATTCCCAATGACTCCGGATGAATTTGGGCCTCCAACAAGACTCATTGGAAAGGTTTTCTCGTTATCTTTCTTTAGAGTCTAAGAACGTCTAATTCTAAGTCCGGACGCATCCTGGGCGTCCGATTTAGTACAGACTGGACTCCGAGACGGATTTGAAGTCGACTTGGTCTGGGCCTCCACTTTGACTTGAGCGTTCTTGCTGGCCCTCCACGCCTCCAGGCCCTCCTCTATGTATCTCCCCATCCTCTCCATGATTTCTAATCACAATATAATCATTAGGTAGTAATCTATTCTCCAAATCATATAAAGAGTTGCTTAGGAACGAGTTCACCTGTAAATTTAATTGTCGCGCGCGAACTCTTGTGATTGGACCTTGAATGTTGAGCAGAGGATCATTTAGTGTATCCAAAGGAGTGATGTCCTCATCAGTTACAGTTTTATGAATTGCTTAATTGGTCTTCGAGTTCTCCAAGGATATTGTTTTTAACATTCATTTGCACTGCTCTTCAAAATGTCCACCAAGAATTCCATCCTCAGTAGATATGACAGTTGTGTATGATAGATAAACTTGGGATATTGTTTTTAACATTCACTTCAAAATGTAATAGATATTTTTATGATAGATAATAAGTTAACTTATTAATTTTTTATGTAGTGTAACAGTGTGGGGGAGGGTAGTTGAGCTGCGGTGGCGATGGTGAGGTGGTGGCGGCATGGGGCAGCAGCGCCTTGGCTAGGGCGTGTGGCGCGGCGAAGGCAGGGCGGCGGCAGTGATGGCTCAAGCGGCAGTGACGCAGGCGCAGGGAGAGGGGCGGTGGCGTTGTGAGAGTTGAGAGAGAGAGAGAGAGAGGAGAGATACAGAGCTTTTGTTCAATTGATTTGGTTATATGCTCCTAGTATTTATAGTCTGAATTTAACTTAGCCTGCAGCAAGACGGAGTAGTCCTTATCGAACATGGATTCCTCCTTCTATAATCAATTTTCTAATTTCCATCTAATAACTTATTTATTCTTATATGATAAATACTAAAAAGGTAGTCGGCAAGGTCTAAAAGGAAGGCGGTCGGCGGCGGTAGGGTAGCTGAGGCGCGCGCCTCCTCGCCCTAGAGCAAGTCGCGGGGCTCGCTAGGGGCGGTGGCGCCCTCCTCTCAGGTCTCTTTCAGCCCGTTCTTGCTATTGGCGGTCATCGTCAGCGTTAGATGTGTGACAGAACTCCCTTCTTCTCTGATTAGCGTGTTCTCACGCTGAAAGCTAGTCCACTCAGTGATGCCATCCATTTGTCGTCTAGTGCCCCAAAGAGCCCTCGTACAACTGAATCAAGAGGTGGCCCATAGTGTAGTGGTCATTGTCGTCGGAGTTGGTCAAGAGCAGGAAGCCGTAATTGAAGGCACCGATGTAGCCGTGGACGTAATGACTGGATGTAGAAAAATCTCCTATTTGCTGACCTGTAGCTGCTGAAAGGTCCTAAATGGATAGGGGGGGTGAATAGTCTATAAAAATTTCTACAACAACACTAACCCAAGAGGTTAGTAACAAATGAGGCGATAAAGCTTTTTACGCTAGCCTACTCAAAATGCAAGCCACCTCTATCCATAATTCTAATGGCTATAATCTCTATATCATACAAAGGCTAGGTTGCTACTTCTATCACTAGTGAGCTACTTTACAAGCTAATTAATTAGGCTACACTAACTACCTCTACACAAGTAACTAAGAACGTAAATACAAGAGAGGTAGAGTGATATACCGAGCCGGACAAGTGATCAATCAATATATATATCAATATGAATGCCAAGATGATCCGAGATAAATCAATTACAATGAATCCAATTGTTGACACGATGATTTATCTCGAGGTTCACTTGCTTGCCGGCAAGCTACGTCCTCGTTGTAGTGATACACCCACTTGGAGGTTCACGCGCTTATAGGCATCACACGCCTAACCCACAACCAGGTACCACACAACTAACATAAGATAGGGATCCACAAGCTATGAGCAATCCACTAGAAATGTCTTTTGTGAACTCCCATGGGGAAGGCTCAAGAACCTCTCACAACAATCTCGATTGGGGGCGGACACAATCACTAAATCCCCTCACCAATCACCAAACCACCAACCGTCTAGATGACGGCAATCACCAAGAGTAATAAGAAATTCTGAATCACAAAAATCACTTAGTGCCACCAAATACAATCACAATATGCAGACACTAGGGTTTTCTCCAAATCCTCCCAAGAATGAGCATCAAGTTTGGAGAGAGAGAGAGGAGAGAGAGGAGATACTCTTGTAGCTCTCAAATCAATCACTAGGGCTGTATATCTCACTTGATTGAAGCACAAATCTTTTGAAGTGAGAAAGGAGAAGAGAACTGCTTCTCTATTCTTGGCTTTTTCTGTTTCATGAGATGAGGAAAATGGGCAAACAAGAGGAGAAAGGCTCTAGAATGTAACTGGCTGGCTGGCTCTCCACTACCCAGCCCTTGTTCAGTTGGAATGAAAGTTGCAAGTTTTTTTTCACTCTCTCCATCACATCAATTTCTACCCATATGTATGGAGCACTAAATATAAGTAAAAAAATAACTAATTACACAGTTTAGTTGTAAATTACGAGATGAATCTTTTGAGCCTAGTTAGTGCACGATTGGACAATATTTACCAAATACAAATAAAAATGCTATAAAAATTCAAATATAAGTTTTTTGCGAACTGAACAAGACCAGTCTCCCAACTGCAGGATGGACGCGCCCCTCCACTCCGTCGGCCCCCCACGCGGCTTCCAGAGGAGAGAGCACACCACGCTCGAACGGTCACAAGGCCAGAGAGAACAAGCAGGGGACAGCGGCAGTAAATGAGGAGACTTGACGAAGTCTCCACGAAATCCCTCTCCTCCTGCGTCCTCCTTTCTTGGTGCATGCAAGAAATGGCAACAGCAGGAAACTGCAGTAGCTACAGCGGCACAAGTCGCACAACCAGCTTCCAGGAAGCTTCCTGTTTTTTTTTTATTATTGTTATTAGGCGGGCAAACAAGAGCAGCTCCCTCTCGGCCAACACACAGCAGATTTGCAGCTCCACTGCTCACGGCAGCCATGGCAGGAAGGAAAAAAAGCAACGGGTCCCATAATTTGCATGCAAATACTATTAATGGCTAACGCTATTTTCCTCATGACCAAGAGCATAAACAAATGAGGCACCGGCAGCTCTCTCTCCTTTTTTTTTTTTTTACTTTTGGCAAACAAGAGCAGCAGCTGCACCACTCGGTCAACACACCGGCAGGCAAAAAAAGAGGACCAGCAGGAGGCCATGATGCACCGCTGCACACCTCATTTACTACAGCTGGCTACCTCTTTTTTTTTTCCTTTTGAAAACACAAACAAGCTGCAGCAGCGCTGGTGCTCTACTCACCACGCTCGCACGTTCCCTGCAATTTCCACTTCGGGTACCAAAAATTGCCGAGCGAACCCACACTGTCTCTTTCACTTTTCATTCTCAAGACAGAGGCAGTCTGGCTGACAAATGAACTTTTTTAATCGGCATTTCGTAACACAGCACAAAAATAGCTTCTAACTTTCCTTCCATTTAACCCCGTCGAGTACTAACTTCTTCAAAGCATGTCAAATAAATTGAGCACTAAAGTTAGCATTTTCACAAATTATTTTTCAAGATTAATCTTACCACGTCACTAAACGCTTATGCATATGCAAAAGAGACTTACATTTAGTGGCACTAGATAACCAATGTAATTAAAGATTTCTCCTCTTTATAGTACGGTTATCTATCCTAAATCCGATCACACACTCTATTGTGTTTTGACCGGTAAAAATAAATATATTATTTTATACCTTTGCCTTGAGCCCATAGGATTTTGTTTTTCTCTTTTTTCTTTTCCAAATTGAGAACTTGATCTTGGCCGTCGCCATCTTCCACCACGGTAGCCACCTAGCTCAACTTGGTGTAAACCAACCTATTTCATATATCACTTAGAGCAAAGGGTTAGTTCACTTATATTTCATCAATTATCCAAAACCAAACTAGAGTTTTCAATCTCTCCCTATTTTTGGTAATTGATGACAACCTTCACAAAGATTTGAAATATAATTGATTTTGGATTTGAACCACTTGTCCAAGCATTTTAGATCATTTATAAAGATTGAACAAGTCATACAAACCTAATTTAGTAGTACTAACTTCCCCTACATGTGTGCTAAGTATTTGAATTTGATAACTTTGCACAAATATTGGATTTGAGTTGTGGGAGAGATACTACTACCAAATTTGATGCTAAGGTTTTAAAAATAGACATTTAAAGCGTGATATCGTCAGAGTACATAATTCAACCATCCTTAACACCAAGTTAGCTAGACAAGCAAATACTAGAAACCCCGTGAGATCAACATAAAAGTATAGTTTCTAGATACCAATTAGAAAGAATACAAGTTTAACTACTTCCTATGTATGCTAGTAATTCAAATCACAATCAATTATTATTTCTAGCATACACCACACAAGCATGGATATTGAATTTAACTTTTAATGCAACAACTCATATGTGAATGCACATTTAAATGCAACAATAGGTTCATGAGCTTGCTCCCCCTACTTGTGTGTTTTAAAATTTTGATTGATCCTTTTCCTTTGTCAAATATCCCTTTATTTTTGTGACTATCTTTCCCCTTTGTCATTAATTAACACAAAAGGTATGCCCATTTTAGATAGGTTGAGTTAGTCATCTTGAAATCAATGTTAGAGTGAGATTCATTTAGTCACTTTGGTTCAATCTAGATCATTTGCCAAAGATAGTTAACTCGGTTTGAACCAAAGATAAGCTTCTTCACACATCATGCAATGATTATCTTGTCTATGTTGAGTTAAACACTTGAAGCTCATTTTCTAGATTGAATACTAGGATTGCAAGCCCCACAAACATGTCATATGCCACCACTAGATCATATCAAGCATCAAAACAATAGTGGTACCATATAAACATCAAATTCATTTGATTTACATAAATGAGCCTATAAAACATGTGAAAAGACTAGATGCACTAACCATATCCTTATCAAGTATGAATGTCATGTCAATCAACTTTTACCTTGCTTTGCTCAAAGGAGAGGCATGCCATATACATATATGGGGTGCATCAACACATATTTGAGAAGTCAAGTATGTTCAATTCATTCCTTAGCTTGCAAAACCTTTTCTCATCAAGTGGCTTAGTGAATATATTGACAAGTTGATCTTCGGTGCCCATACTCTCAATTGAAATGTCCCATTTTTGTTGATGATCTCTCAAGAAATAATGGCGGACATCAATGTGCTTTGTTCTAGAATGTTGAACTGGGTTGTTAGTGAGCTTCACCGCACTCTCATTGTCACATAGCAAAGGTACATGTTTGAACTTAACTCTAAAGTCATTCAAAGTTGCTTTCATCCAAAGTAATTATGCACAACAACTTCCTGCACTAATGTACTCGGCTTCGATTGTTGAAATTGCAACACTATTTTGCTTCTTTGATGACCAAGATACAAGTGACCTTCCCAAAAGTTGATATGTGCCCGATGTGCTCTTTCTATCAACACTACATCCCATATAATTAGAGTCCGAATATCTAATCAAGTCAAAATTTGACCCTTTAGGATACCATAATCTAATATTTTGTGTATGTTTCAAGTATCTTAATATTCTCTTTATAGCCTTCAAGTGACTCTCTCTTGGTGAGGTTTGAAATCTTGCACACATGTATACACTAAACATCACATCCGGTCTAGATGCTGTCACATAGAGTAGGCTTCCAATCATTGACCGATACAATTTTTGATCTACCATGTTGCCACAAACATCACTATGCAAGTGAACATTTGTTGCTATAGGTGTGCTGATTGATTTTGCATCTTTCAATCCAAATTTTTGATCATGTCTTTGATGTACTTGACTTACAAATGTTCTATTCTTCATTTGCTTGATTTGAAGACTAAGGGAAGTAACTAAGCTCTCCATGCATAGACATTTCAAACTCATTTGCCATCATATTTCCAAATTCTTCACAAAGTCTTGATTTGTTGATCCAAAGATAATGTCATCAACATATATTTGCAACACAAACAAGTCATTTCCAATCTTCTTGGTGAAAAGAGTGTTGTCAACCTTACCCATCTTGAACCCTTTAGAGAGGAGAAAATCCCTTAATATCTCATACCATGCTCTAGGTGCTTGCTTCAAACCATATAATGCCTTTTTGAGCTTGTAAACATGGTTGGGTTTCTTGTCATCTTCAAAACCGGGTGGTTGCTCAACATAAACCAACTCATTGATGTACACATTGAGAAATGCACTTTTGACATCTATTTGATATAACTTGATGTTGTTGTCACAAGCATAGGCTAATAAGATCCTAATTGCTTCCAATCTTGCAACCGGGGCATATGTTTCACCAAAATCAAGACCTTCAACTTGTGTATAGCCTTGTGCTACTAATCTTGCTTTGTTCCTTATCACTATCCTATCTTGATCTTGCTTGTTGCGAAAGACCCATTTGGTTCCAATCATATTATGGTTCTTTGGCCTCTCAACTAATTCTCATACTTGATTTTTAGTGAAGTTATTCAACTCTTCATGCATTGCATTAACCCAATCAACATCCATCAATGCATCTTCAATCTTGGTTGGTTCAAATGATGACACAAAAGAATAATACTCATAAAAGCATGCTAGCCATGATCTTGTTTGCACACCACTAGTAATAACTCCACTAATATGATCTAAGGAATGATCTCTTGCAATGTTGACCGGTTGGAGAATTTGAACTTGATTTCTCAAACTAGGTTGATCATTCACTTGAGATGAACTAGCTTGTTTATCTTGATCATTTTCATGAGCACCACTTGTACTAGCTTGATTTTCATTAACTTGTACATTTGGAGGTGGGAGCACTTGATCTTCTTCATCAATTTGTCTTGGCCTTATATCACCAATGTCCATGTTCTTCATTGCATTTGCCAATTAGGTTCCTCTTATGTCATCAAGATTTTCATTGCCTTCTTGAGAGCCTTGGGTTTCATCAAATTCAACATCATGAACTTCTTTGAGTATACCACTAGCCAAGTTCCATACTCTATATGCTTTGCTTGTAGTAGAGTAACCGAGCAAGAATGCTTCATCACATTTCTTCTTAAACTTACTCAATCTTATGCCTTTCTTGAGAATATAGCATTTGCAACCAAACACTCTAAAATATGCAATGGTGGGCTTTCTTCCATTCAATAGCTCATATGGAGTCTTCTCAAGCATTCCATGACAATAGAGACGGTTGCTATAATAGCAAGCCGTGTTGATAGCTTCGGTCCAAAAAAAATGACTGACGTTGTATTCACTTAGCATAGATCTTGCCATATCAATCACAATTCTATTATTCCTCTCAACAATGCCATTTGATTGAGGAGTATACTTGGGTGAGAATTGATGTTTAATTCTAAAATCATCACAAAGCTCATCAACTCTTGTGTTCTTGAATTCACTACCATTATCACTTCTAACTTTCTTGATAGTTGTTTCAAACTCATTTTGGCATCTCTTGACAAATTTCTTGAATATATCAAATACATTACTTTTGTCAACAAGAAAGAAGACCCACATCTTGTGAAATCATCCACTATCATAAAGCCATATTTATTTCTACCAATGCTCTCATATTTAGTTGGTCCAAACAAGTCCATGTGTAATAACTCAAGGCTAGTGCTCATCATACTTTTCTTTGAATGGGTGTTACCAACTTGTTTGCCGGCTTGACAAGAGCTACATAGTTTATCTTCCTCAAATACCACATCTTTCAAGCTTCTAACTAGATTATGCTTTACTAATTTATTCAATTATTTCATTCTAATATGTTCAAGCTTTCTATGCCATAACCAACCTATACTAGATTTAGTGAACAAGCAAGTTGATAATTGAGCTTCACTAGCATTAAAATCAACCAAGTAGAGGTTCTCATATCTAAAGCCTTTAAAGATCAAGTTTGAACCATCAACACTAACAATCTTAACATCATCAACCCCAAATATGTATTTGAATCCAAGATCACATAATTGAGCCAGAGATAATAAATTAAAGTTTAAACTCTCTACTAGCAACACATTTGATATACTCATGTCATTGGATATTGTAATTTTACCAAGCCCTTTGACCTTGCCTTTGCCATTGTCACCAAATGTGATACTATCAAATCCATTTGTGCCACTTGTGTTGATTGAATTGAACATTCTTGCATCACCGGTCATGTGTTGTGTGCACCCACTATCAAGCACCCAATGCCTTTCTCTGGCTTTGTAATTGACATACAAGAAAAGATCAATTCTTTTTAGATACCCAAACTTGCTTGGGTCCTTGAAGGTTAGTTACTAGGTTCTTTGGCACCCAAATAGCTTTCTTCTTTGAGTCCACAATTAGTGTACCAACAAACTTAGGCTTCACACCATTTGCACCCTTATTAGTAAGCAAATAACAAGAACCAAATTTAATTGAGGATACATGAGCTTATGATTTCTTGTTCTTGCAATATTGCTCTACATGCCCAATGATGAGCCCATGGCTCCTCAAATTATTCAATTCGGTTTGTTTTTATTTGATGCAAAGAAAAGAAAGATCAAGGAAGGGGTGCTAGATAATACTACAAGAAGTTCCGAGTCAAAGCTTATTTTTTAGGGAATTAATTTGCGCAAGAAACATAGCAAAAAGACAAGAAACTATATTTATATAGGTTCTATGAAAGTTGAGGTCACTTGAAATATTATTGCTATCAAGAGAAACTTGGAGAAGCGCTCGCCATCTTCACTGCATATAGAACTCTCGCTTCATGTTTCTGGTGAACAGGTGAAGATCACAACTCCTGACGTTGATTAGCATCTTGCCACAATATTTTAATATATCTTCTTGGCTACTGGTCCTATAAAATAGTTTAGATTGTTTTTGTTTTGCAATTAGCCAGTTTAGTCCGTGTTAGTACGATGTGCCAAGTCGATACTTTTATTTATGGTTGAGTCGGACCCTTTTATGCTTGTCAGTCCTGCGGCTGCGTGCGTGTATAAAGGGCCATTACGTGGCTGTGTACCCTTAGATTAGATTGGATTTGATTTCGAGGAGTTATCTCTTGTCGAGCCGTCGCTCGAGAACTCTAGTTTGTTGGGTGATTAATCCGGATCCTTTATGGATTTGTGTGGAGTGCGTGATCGAGCTGCTACAGTTCGGGTGCGTCGCTTGGAGTTCCCTCTCTTCTGATCGTGGTTTGTCGTGACCACGGGTGGAAGATTTATCTAGGGTTTGGATTGCATCTATTGTAAGCCCATCCCTCTATTTCTATTTGCTACTATTAATCAGAGAAAGTTATTTGGGTTGCCGATATATTCATCTATCACGTTTGGCTTGCATCCTGTTAATTTACGTGAATTTATTCCCTGGAGTTTGTGCAAGTATTTTGGTGTGCATCTGCATTACCACTACTGCTGTACGATCTACTTCTAGAAAGAATATGCCAAGGCTATTTTATTGATATTCTGAATATTACTGAACCGTTGAGTCCGAGAATATACTTATAAAATTGTTAGCTGCTGGTACTGTTCATCCAAGAAATAATTCAGAGAATAAAATTCAGAATATATTTATTCCTGATATTTTAGCACCATAAAAGATCGAAAAAAAAAAATATTTGGGCATCATAGACGTGTCCTTATCACCCAACTTGCTTGCAACTATTGTAATATTAACTATTACTCTTTACAAAACTAGTCTTGTGAGTAGTAAAGGCCTTCTTGCCTTTCTTGGGGGTATAGCCCAATCCCTCTTTGTTGAGAGAAAACCATTGGCTACCCAAGCACTTAAGCAAGCGGGCCTCACCACCATAGGCTTTACCTAAGGCGTGAGTGAGCTCATTTGCCTTCGTCTTTAAGGTCTCATTCTCAACCATAAGTGAGGCATCATAAGTGAAACCGTCACTAGAGGATGAGGTAGAAGTGGAAGTGCTACAAGAAGGGTTAGTCGGTGCAATAATAATAGGTTTATAAAATAATTCATCAATAAGATCACATGTTGAGCCCTTGTCACATGTTGGAACATGATCCTTCTCATTTTGACTAAGGAGAGAGGAGTGAGCCTTTTCAAGCTTTGAGTGAGCCTTCTCTAACTTCTCATGGGCTTCCATTAGCCTCTCATGAGTTGCTAGGAGCTTATCAAAAGATTGCTTAAGAGTATTGTTCTCTTTTCGCAATTCTTTGCACTCTTTTCTCTTTATGTCAAAGTGTGAATGAGCATCCTCCAACATGTCCATGAGCTCATCCATGGTAGGCTCATCATCATCATCACTCTCGTCATCGGATTGTACCTTGTTTGCCTTAGCCGTAAGGCATGTCGATGTAGTGTCGAAGAGGGAATGCCTTTTCTTAATAGCAATACTTGCAAGTCACTTCTTCTTGTTTGACTTCTTTTCATCATCACTAGAATCATCATCATTACTAGAAGAAGCATCACTACATGTGACCATATATGATTGCCCCTTCTTTTTTTCTTCTTGTAGTCCACCTTCTTCTCCTTCTTTTCTTTCTTTCCTTATTATTATTATTATTATTATTATTATTATTATTATTATTATTATTATTATTATTATTATTATTATTATTATTATTGTTGTTGTTGTTGTTGTTGTTGTTGTCCTTTGTCATCATCGCTATTATAAGGACAATCCGCCACAAGATGATCTTTGCTCTTGCATTTGAAACATCTTCTTGGTTCATCCTTGTTCCTTGATGAAGATTTCTTTCTTCTAGCACGATAGTCATTCTTTTTCATGAACTTGCTAAATCTCTGCACAAATAGAGCCATCTCTTCATCATCACTATTTGCATTTGAGTCTTCTTCTTCACTTGACTCATCTTTATTTACTTTGAAGCTTGCAAACTTTTCTTTAAGAATGTAAGCCTTGGCACCCTTCATAGAATCGGTTCCCTCATATGATTCCTCTAATTTCTTCCAAGCCTCATGAGCCATCTCCATATTCTTGATTTGCTCAAACACTTATGGATAATTGCCTCATAGATAGCATTAAGACCAATATCATTATATTGCAATTTTTCTTCTTCTGTTGGTGCTTCCGGATCCTCAACCTCAAACTTTTTGTCAACCACTTGCCAAACTTTTTTATTAATTGATTTCAAGTGAGTGGTCATCACTACCTTCCAATAACCATTGTTTGATCCATCGAAATGGGGTGGCCTTTTTGTGTTATTGATATGTGCCATTTTGACACCAAAGGTTGTTAAGCCTCAAATTAAGGTGACCTCGGCTCCGATACCAATTGAAAAGTCCTAAATGGCTAGAGAGGGTAAATAGCCTATAAAAATTTCTACAACAATACTAAGCCAAGAGGTTAGTAACAAATGAGGCGATAAAGCTTTTTGTGCTAGCCTACTGTGATAAAGCTTTTTGTGCTAGCCTACTCAAAATGCAAGCCACCTATCCATAATTCTAATTCCTATAATTTCTATGTCACACAAAGGCTAGGTTGCTACTCTATCACTAGTGAGCTACTTTACAAGCTAATTAACTAGGCTACACTAGCTACCTCTACACAAGTAACTAAGAATGTAAATACAAGAAGGTAGAGTGATATACTGAGCCGGGCAAGTGATCAAACAATATATATAAATATGAATACAAATCAATCACAATGAATCCAATTGTTGACACGATGATTTATCCCGAGGTTCACTTGCTTGCCGGGCAAGCTACGTCCTCGTTGTAGCGATACACCCACTTGGAGGTTCACGCGCTTATAGGCATCACACGCCTAACCCGCAATCGAGTGTCGCACAACCAACATAAGATGGGGATCTATAAGCTACGAGCAATCTACTAGAGATGTCTTTCGTAAACCCCTACGGGGAAGGCTTAGGAACCTCTCACAACAATCTCGATTGGGGGCGGACACAATCACCAAATCCCCTCACCAATCACCAAACCACCAATCGTCTAGGTGACGGCAATCACCAAAAGTAATAAGAAATCCTAAATTACAAGAATGATCTAGTGCCACCAAATGCAATCACAATATACAGACACTAGGGTTTCCTCCAAATCCTCCCAAGAATGAGCACCAAGCTTGGAGAGGGAAAGGAGAGAGAGGAGATGCTCTTAAAGCTCTCAAATCAATCACTAGGGCTCTACCTCTCACTTGATTGAAGCACAAATTTTTTAAAGTGAGAGAGAAGGAGAGGAGAGTTTGCTTCTCTGTTCTTGGCTTTCTCTGTTTCATGAGATGAGGAAAATGGACAAGAGGGAACAAGAGGAGAAAGGCTGTTGACACTCAAAAGTGTCAAAGGACATAATAGATTCTACCAACATGTTTCTGTTAACTGGACAGCAAGAAACATACTTAGATCATCACATTTGGAGCTAGAATGAAGAAAATAGCTTTTCGAGGGCCGACTCAGTCAGAACCGGCTTAGCCGACTCCCCAAGTCGCCTAAGCCAGATTTTTCAATTTCACCAAATGCAAGAATGGACCTCACCATTGTGTTCATCTCGTCGAGATGATCAAAAAACATATATGGTTTGTCTCGTTTGGAGTTCGGATGAATTAATTATCAATTTTGGAACCTTTTCTCCCGAATTTTCCTCTGCCAAGTCGGTGGGGTCGGGTCCCCAAGCCAGCTAAGCCGACTTCCCCTGTTTTAGCCCAAAACCAGCATTCCGGGCCCGTGGAAACCGGCTAGGCCGACTTGGGAGTCGGCTAAGCCGGTTTTCCTACTGCTTCCGAGCCAGTTTGGCTTCTAAGTCGGTTTTGGACCTATTTTGGACGTGGGAAACTTGGAGATTATGTTTGGGACTTGTTTCCTACTGGGATAAGACCACCCCCTCTATATATATGAGAGGATCATGGCCGATTGAGACCCATCATCCAATCGTCAAAACACATCTACTACACCCCTTTTTCAACCTCATGCTATTCATCCCTTGATCCAGGCAACTAAGGATGGTGCCCTAGGCTTGCCGGCCGACCTAGG
Organism: Chrysopogon serrulatus; assembly: GCA_015844335.1. Lineage (NCBI taxonomy): Eukaryota > Viridiplantae > Streptophyta > Magnoliopsida > Poales > Poaceae > Chrysopogon > Chrysopogon serrulatus. The sequence goes on from JADLZL010001360.1 coordinate 22,000, forward strand.
GAAACCCGGTGACGTCCTTGCCCTGACGGGATTCCTCCCGGACGAGAGCTTCGATGGTTCCTTTGCTAGTTTGCCTGGAAACTAGCCGTTCTTCGTCACGTAAGCGCGATTGGTTATCCTTTGGTGGTTTGCTCGTAAACCTCTCCGTTCTTCACCGTGAAAGCGTGTTGGTTACCCGCTGTGTTCTTCGGTCCGTGGCGACCCGGGCGTCTAAAGCCCTAGCTAGTGTGTGATCCGGGATCAATTCGGCATCAACACACTTTTTGGCGACTCCGCTGGGGAAAAGTTGCTTGGGCTCTACTTTGTAGCTGAATCTCTTTGCTCTAGCGTTATACCTTAACTTATCTATCATTTTTTGCTTGCCATTACCGTTGTCATCTGCCCTAAAAGGCCGATTGCATCTGGTTTTGACCCATTGTGACCTTGCTTACTATTTTACAAGGAGTTGTGCTTGTTGTTAAAAATTTCAGCAAGGTGGTCAAGTTATAAATCATGTAGTACCACGGTGTTGCATCATAATATCACTACAATCATGCTGAGGTACAACTTGCAAATGTTTTTTATGATTCTGATAATTATTTTGCAAGTTCTATAAACTCTCATATTGGTGTTGCTAGTCATGATAATAGTAGATATGTTGCATCGGCTAACACTTATGTTGTTAATGAGCCTTATTATATTCAAGAGCCGGTGTCAACTATGAGTTCTTTGGATTTGAATCCATCTAGCAACATACAACATGCATATACATATTCATCGGCATAAGTTCATAACATGTGGTTCCACCACAAGACATGCCAATGAATGAGAAAATTGGTTATGACAATGCTAATTACTTAGCCAATTGCTCTCAAAATTCAGCACTACATGCCAATACTTCTATTCATAATTCGGCTTCAAATGTTACTCAAAACTCAAGATGAATTAATAAAAATTCAGCAAGGTATTTAAGTGCAAGTGCTCATGATTCGGCTTCATGTGTTACTAGTAATCATAGTCGAACCAATGAAAGTTCAGCACTTTATGCAAAGATCAATGCTCACAATTTGGCTTCATATGCTACTTCTAGCTCTAGCCAAATTAGTAAAATTTTAGCAAGACATCAGAGTGCTAAAACTCATAATTCTGAATTAGTGAAATTTCAGCAAGACATCAGAATGCTAAAACTCATAATTCGGCTTCATATGACTTTAGTGTCAGGCCTGCAACCATTGCTAAAATGAGGGCACAAGGAATCACTGAAGATTCTCCTCTTTGCTATAGTTTTGTTTATCTGCAATCTGAATTTGATAATCTAGAGGAAGGAACTTCACCTCAGGTTGCACATACTAGTAAATCGGCCTCAGATTTCAGTCAACCTCAATATGAGAGGCCGTTTTACTATTATTTTGATCAGCATGGCAGGTTGATTTCAAAGAGTCAATTCAGATTGGCCTCTTCGAAAACTGATAAGGCCAATTTAGGAGAGGCTATAACAATATCTCATAGCAAGAGGTCGATCACACTCAAGTCATCAGCTATGAGTATGGAAAAAGAAGCTATTCTTTCTAAACTAGTCACATCTAAGAAAACAAGTCTAACAATAGAAAAGCATGAGAAACACAAGAAACCAGCTAGACTTGATTTTTTAGGAGCTAAAGGGGTCGTGTGCTTATCTAATGATTATCAAATCATTGATGAAGATCAAGCCCCTACAAACAAGAAGGAAGGGTTGCATGCATGTTCCAAGTCGGCTAAGTCGAGTACCCAGTCAGCTAGGCCGACTACCTCTGCAGCCTGCTCTGAATCGGCTAAGCCGACTCCTCAGTCGGCCAGGTCGATTGCCTCTGGTGCTTGCCTCGAGTCGACTAGGCTGACTCCACTTGCTGCGAGTGCCCAAGTCGTCCTAGCCGACTTCGTTGATTCCTACGGCTGCTAATGCATCTGTGGATGATTCGGCACCTGCTGTTGGTCGTGCCTTGGAGATGGAAAGCAACACCATTCCAATCAAAGGCATACATCTCTCTAACATGATCAACAAGGTACAAGGTATGAATATTTTATTCAAATTCTAATCTGATCATACTATTTCAATTTCTGCACCTATTACAGATATGCTTGTTAATAGTTGTAAAAGACCGATTAGGAATAGCATTATATTTGATGAAGATAAGATAAATTTAGACTCTATTGGCCAACACATTATACCATATGGTAAGGACGATGGTGCTGATTTATCAAAGCTAAAGATTCCTAAAAGTAATTATCAAAAGTGTGGCCAAATGGATTGATGTCAAATCTGATCCATTCATTTGCCTAGCTTTAAAGCCAACTCCACAAAAGAATCGGTTGAAGAAATTAAAGTACACATTTGACTTTACCTTTTGTGATTTATGTGTTTGATATCTTGCTGAAGAATAATTTTATTAGAATCATTGATCACAATGCTTTGCCATCAGTTCAAAACTTAGAAGAGCTTACATATTGCAAATGGCATAATTCCTATGATCATAATACTTGTAATTACAATATGTTTTGTTGTACGGTCCAATCGGCCATTGATAAAGGCCGATTGGGATTTTCTAAAACTCAACAAGTGGACCAATTGGGTTCAATTGGTCTTGATGGCGAACAGGTTTTGAATCGGCTTGTATTTGCCGATTCACTCAAAGCTAAAAGCTCAAGTGCCCATGAGAGAGATGTAGAGCCCTCAAGTAAAGACAAGGTTGCTGTCCAAGAAATGCAAATAGAATATGTTTTAGATGATAGCAATATCGCTATAATTTCAAAAGACATTGGGGGCAGGTAAAATCTCTCCAGCTAGAGCAAAAGCTGATTGATCTAATTAAGCAAGGAGAATCGGCTCAGGATCCTTCTTTGGGGCTTGTCTATCAAGACAGAAAAAAGAAGGATGATCATAATGCTAATGGAGGCAAAGCTCATGACAGGCAAAAGGATGGAATACCGAAGCTTAGCTTCGACGAGCTTCTAGCTAAATATGAGAAGATAGGTGCAGCAAATATTGCCAATCGATCAAAGAAGGTTCAGCCATCAAGATTGCCTCCAAAACATAAGTTTAAAAAGTGGAATTGGCAAGGAGATAGATCCCACGTAACAGCAACATATTCTCCTTTTGAGCAGCCGGTTCCTATGTCATATGGACCACAACCCACTAGTTTTCATACTTATTTATTTTGGAGCTGGTTTGATCAAGAGGCACAAGTTTGACCATATGCAGCTCCTAGATACTCAGAGAAATCATCATATTGTAAAGACCGTTTTGATCAAAATCGGTCTAGAGCTCAACCAAAGAAGAAAATAGTAAAACAAGTTTACCGTGTGAAGTTTGATGGTCGAAAGAAGAAAAGTTCAGATCTGAATTCAACTATTAAAAAGCCGATTACGTTGCTGAAAAATCAGGCTATTGACGGCAAAGACATGGGAGAATCATCTATTGATATTCTAGTTGCCAAATCTGAACATAGAAAGGTGAGAGTGCCCAAAATGAAGAAAGATTTGCTATTGTGCAAAACAGAAATAAAATCGATATGCTCAATCGGTTTACCAAAGTGGCAAGAAAGCAAGTTACATCGACTTAGTGTAGGGAAGCTAAAAGAAAAAGGCTTAATATGGGTTCCTAAATTAAGTGCCCAAATTCAGAAGGATGATGCTCAAGCAAGTGGTGCAGCGAAGGCAAAGAAGAGAAGAAGATTCAAGGAACAATTGCCTAGTTCGAGGTTTGCACCAAGTCATCAAAATTATTGGTCATGGCATCGTCCATATTCTCTGCCTATTTCTATGTGGAATTTATCTCTAGGTATGCATGATTACCCCTCAGCTCCTTATTTTGATCCTTGGTATGGGTCTCTATATTGTGGAGGGTTGCCTCATTATTTTGCTTATCGATGACCCTCTAGTCAAAGGCTCAGATACTTATTTCAATTATGCATACTCATGTGGATGAACTAATATGGCCAATACCTTGCTATCACCCTTAGCATAAAAACATAGCCGATGAATACTTACAATCATCGTGCTACTAGAAAAGCTCCCATAGAATCTACTTTGATGGCTTTAAGGTCCGGGGGTCGTGATATATGTATTTTACTTTATGGATATATTATATGATTAATCGGCTTGCAAAAAGGGCCAAGGTGTTGACATGATCATTATTTCTAGTAATCATGCTATTTAAGACATCAAGCCGATTGGAATTACATTTGTACCAGAATTCAGGCCGAATACATAGTTTTATTATTTGGCTTGACCATGTTGCAATCCTTGAAATATGACATGTTGAAGCCTATGGTGGTTATTTACTAATGGTGCAGCAAACCGTTGCTATGTTTTAATGTTTTAAAGAATCGCACAATGTATATTTTGATGAGTACTTTGAGATCATTGCTTCTTTTACCGGATTCCAAATTAGGCATATTTCGAGGCATGAAAATTATAAGGCCAATGTTGACGGTCGTTATTGTATGAATTCAACCGTCAACTAGCCATGAAAAAGGATGCAATTGTGATCACCAAAGTAGGTATAGGGTTTGCACTGACAGAATTCCACAAGTTTTGGTGTTTCACTATTTTTGCAGGTGTTTACTGGAAAAGACGCAATCCCAGGAGCTTATCGGAACATAGAACGGAAAATTGGGCACCACGGCAACGCAGGAAGATTCTAGAAGAGACCAGAAGACACCACGCCGAAGCGGAGGGCCAGCGGCCACCGGGGGGGGGGGTCCCACCCCCTGCACGGCCTAGGCCCCGGCCCAATCGGGGCCCGCTACGCCCAAAGGTTGCTCCACCGCCTTAGGGTTTCAATCTCAGCCGTCCACCAAAGTCGGTTTGATCCAAGGGCTCACGTTCATCCCACCGGGCTATAAAAGAAGGGCAGGACCCCCCTGGAGAGGCATCCCCTAGAAACCCTAATTCATTATTCGTTGGGATCCATTCGAGAGACGTCCCTTTGTGGATCATGCTCTCATGGAGATCAACACACCAGGGAGATTAGGGCTAGACTCTTCAATGTAATAGTTTAGTAACTTGAGAGCTAGGGTTGAGAGGCTTCGTTCCGGATCTCGCCGTGGAGCCTTGGAGGTCGGTATATCTTTGTATCTTATCTTTGCAACACTTATGCTTTAGTATATTTATCTTCTTTATTTACTTCTATGCCTTATTTGTATGGTTAGTGTAGTTATTACATCTTAGCATAGGATCTCCGCCTGTATTAGGTGCTCTAGTTATCACGTGTAGCTAGAGTAGTAATCGATAGTGTAGACATGGTGTCTAGGCTATAGGTTACCTGAGGTTGCGCCCAATTCTTACGGTTAGTTGTGGTAGCCCATAGGGGTGACAGCTCTATGTGGCCTTCGTATTCCACCACGTCGGGATTGATGTTTCGTAGGGCTTTTGGCAGCCTTCTCCAACTACCTTCTTCCCAGTCTTATTCGAGAGTTGGAAAGGTACTGCTGCCCCGAAGTGCTATTGTGTGTGCTATACTTACCCATACATTAGTTACATTCTAGTGTCAACTAGAATAGAACCCGAGTAATAGAGAAGTACATAGGAACCTTGATCTCTCCCTTAGTCCTCTCAAGTTAGTTGACTATATATTATAGGATTCTCCTCTGTGTGTGATATTGTGCATAACTCTTATTATTTACCACTTACCCCTGCTTAGGTCTAGTTAGTATACTAGTTAGTAGATACATGATAGTGAACTATCAATGTCTTTAGCCATTGTTTCCCAAGTGGTAAAATATAAATGACAACCTGGTAATACTGGGTAAAATGCTACAATGGTATTTGATCCAGGCGCTGCGGATACTATTTCTATATTCTAAATGGTGGCATGATTTAATACCACACCTCTTGGTGTTATTGCTGGGGATGACAACTTGGCGTTCTAGTAGCGATCTTTGTGCCCACAAGTATTTTTAGTGCCGTTACTAGAGATAACATTAAGAGGTGTCAAACCAACATGTTAACTCAACAAGCATCTAGCTATGATGTCGGTGGACATAAATTTCACATCAAAGAAAAGCCGATGCAAGAAAAGTTTGATTTTTGTCTTGCAGATACAACAACAAAACCTGGCTCGGCCCGGCTCCCCTAACCAGCTCAGTAGGATCCACTAACCAGCTCAGCCGGGTCCCCTAGCCAGCTCAGCCGATTCCTATGGCCAACACGGTCACTTCTTTGAAAAACTCTTAAATCGGCCCAGTTTATTTCTTAATGATGTTGGGACCGATTTGAGCGATTTAAGGGCTCCCATATTGAGATATCTACGTGATCCAAGCACTAAAGCTGATAATAGTATTCGGCAGAGTACATTCAAATACACATTGCACAGTGATGAGCTTTACTAAAAAAAATTATCGAAAACATGATGCTTAAGTGCTTGGGATCAAATCAAGCAAGAGTGGCTTTGGGAGACAAACATGAACTTTGATTAAGATCATTAAGAAGAAAGTTGGGAATAATCCATGGGGGGGCGACTTATTTCAGTTTGAAAGGTCACCAATTTGGAAAGTCCTAACAAGAATAATCAAAGTGGTGCTTGAGACTGCATATCTGCCGGAGACATTGCAAGATGAAAGTTTCGCAAGAGCAATCAACGAGAGGTACATGAAAAGCTACTTTTCAAGTGTTTGGAAAGAAACATAAGTGCTCTCCAGACATTGGTCGATACATGTATCATTCTTAGAACCAAATGGCCGATGTGTACATCACCCCTAGCTGATGAATCGATGAGATGAGTATCATCACTATTCGGTTTTCATGTTTGTGTTTTCAGGTTCATGCCTCATTCACCTGAAAATAGGGGCATATGTTGACACTCAAAAGTGTCAAAGGGCATAATAGATTCTACTAACATGTTTCTGTCAACTGGACGGCAAGAAACATACTTAGATCATCACATTTGGAGCTAGAATGAACAAAATAGCTTTTCGAGGGCTGACTCAGTCAGAACCGGCTTAGCCGACTCCCCAAGTTGGCTAAGCCGGATTTTTCAACTTCACCAAATGCAAGAATAGACCTCACCATTGCGTTGGCCTCGTCGAACTGATAAAAAAAATATATGGTTTGTCTCGTTTGGACTTCAGATGAATTAATTATCAATTTCAGAAGCTTTTCACCTGGATTTTTCAGCGCCAAGTCGGCTTAGCCGGGTCTCCAAGCCAGCTAAGCCGACTTCCCCTGTTTTTAGCCCAAAACCAGCGTTCTGGGCCCGTGGAAAGCGGCTAGGCCGACTTGGGAGTCGGCTAATGTAACACCCCTGGTGTTACGTTAACCTAAACCCCATCATGTCATCATATTATGCATTAAATATCATGTTTGTCAATTTAATGAGAATTCAATTAACATATGATCATATGCATCATTAAATTGATTACCAAGCATAAAGTGCCTTAGTGCATTTCATGGTGTTAATGATTCTTGCATAAGTGATGCTTTGTCCTGTATGCTAAGCATGCTTTGAGATGTTAATTTTACTTAATGATCATTAATATAGTCTCATATGCTTGCTAATGGAATTAGAATGAAAAAGCACTCAAATTTCCCTCACATGCTTGATTAAGCTTATAAGAGTGGTTAACCTAAAATCAACATTTGGTGTGTCCAAGTGCTTGGCTAACCTTGACCTTAAATGCTAACAATATTTTATAGATAAAAAAGGTGCAAGAAAGAATCAAATTTGAACATTGAAATTCAAATCCCAAAACCTAACCCTAGTTGGTTAAGTGTTGGATTTTGTGTTTCAAATTCACTTTTGAGGAGCTAACCATAATTCATTTTCTAAATAAAAGTTGCTAACCATTGGCATTATTTCAAAGTATGAACTTTGTACTTTGAAAGTATGCCATTGGTTGGGTTTGAAATGTACCACAACACCATTAATTAATTGCCCAAAGACGCAATTTGAAAATCCTTTTCAAAAGTTTGAATTTCAAAGGTGTTTTACCCCTTTCTCAATTTCATCTCAAAATATTCAAAATTTGGGAAAACTTCCAAAATACAGTTTGTGCATCTCTTTGAGCTATACAAGTTTGGTATATAAAGTTTTTCAAGTTTTTGAATAAAATTTTAAATAATTTCAAAAAGTTCTTTAAATTGGGAATTATCCCCTTTTGATTTTTAAACTCAATTTCAAAAACTATTAAGTTTTATAAAAACTTCCTAAATAAAAATTGTAGTTCTTGAAAAATGGAACAACTTTTTATTTTTGGAGATTTTCATCTTTTATTCAAAATTTAAAAGTAATTTTGAAATCCCAAAAATTGGAATTTGAACTCATTTTCAAATTTAAAATGCAATTTCAAAACTATTTGGATTCTGACAAAACTTCTTTAATGAAAGTTGTAGAGCACAAAATTTTGAACAATCTTTATTTTTGGAAAATTTTGAGTGTAGTTCAAAGTTTGGGAGTAATTTGAAATTTTCAGAAAAGGGAAGGGGACAAGTTGCTACAGTAACCCGAGGGGGAGATTTTCCTTTTCCCCTCTGCCCATGCCGCCGACCGCCGCCATGGCTTCATCTCCGGCAAATTCGCGCGCGCAGGCACGCGGCCAACCACGTCACCGAGATCGTGAAGGCTCTGGCGTTCTCCTCTGGCTCGCCCTCGCCTTTAAAAGCTGAGCACCCGACGCCACCATCTTCTTCTTTTTCTTATGATCATCGCCGGCGATCTCACTGCGCCGCTAAAATTGGCGCGTCCCGTCGCTCCACCATCCCTGCCACCTTCTCCAACAGACCCGCCACATCCTAATGCACCGCCCGGGCTAGCTCTCGTCTTCTCCCATCGCCTCGCCGGCCAAGGCCGCCTTCATCCTCCCCTGCACCGGCAGAGCTCCGCCCGTGGTCACTCCACCATGGTCAAGGCAAGACCGAGCCTCCCATGCTAAACCACACCGTGATCCCACTTCGCCGCCGTGACCCCACGGAGCTCATCAACCCACCGGTTAGGTTCGTTCATCGCCTCCACCAAGCGGAACGCCCGCTGCGCCACCATTGATGACGCGGCCGAGCCGCCATGGGTGCCGGCATGGCTTCTCTCGGCCGCTAATCCAGCCAACCAACCTCCTTCTTTGGGATCGCTTGGTCGTGGGCATCCGGTTGGGCGCTTCGCCGCCGCCCGGAGCTTCGCCGTCGGCTAGCTCCGTGGCCGCCGTCGCCGCCGTCGTTCCCCCCCTCGCTCGTTTAAATGGGAGAGGGAGGGCGATGTAGCCGGGCCAGGCCGCAACCGGGCCTCAGCTGGGCCTAACTGGGCCGTGGCCCGGTCCGAGGGGAAAAGAAAGGTTTTCTTTTCTTTTTCTCTTTCTTTTATGAATTTAAATGCTGAGTTTTGTCTTTTTGATAATTAAATAGTATGGGCAGATAAAATTGTGTAAAAATATGTTTTGTGATCCTTGAGTGATTCTCTGCTTAAGAAAAATGTGTGTGCAGCATGTTGATCACTTTTGTCATGTTTAATAATTGTATGCTTTAATTAATAAATGCATAGTGTTTGATTTTTGTAGAGCAAAATATAAATCCAAAAATCATAAAAATTTAGGGTTAAGCTTTTGGTGCAAAAATGAACCTCCACTAAAAATTTAGCACTGTTTTGAATAAGTTTACTTTTATAATTAATTTCCACCTTGATTAATGATTATAGAAATATTTAAGGAGATAACTATTTAGCTAGTTAATTAGTTTTCTAATTAAAATGTTGAGTGATTTGCGGCTTTGTTTGAAGACCATGGTTCATCAGTCACCACTAATCCATAGCTTGTCATGTTGTAAAATTAGCAATAGTGTTGCTCACATATGCTTAATAAATAATAAAAAAGACTTAAGTAATAAATAGAAGGATGTTTCCCTTAGGCATGATTCTATTTTGGTATTAGATGAATACCATGAATCATTAGTACTTTAATGCTTCATGGCTTGATTGTGTAGTAGTAGAAGTAATCAATATCACATGTGTAGTGATAGTTAATCAAAAAAGTAAGTTTAATTAGCGGCTTTCAACAACTGTAAAAATGGTTAATAAATTAGTGATTAACCTTAATCACTCTAGGGTTGATTGGTTTTGGAATTGAGTGATGACCCTAGGTCATTAACCCTAATGACCTTTGGCAATTCAATTATGTTGATTGTGTGTGTTATCCGCTGTCGTCATAGTTACTACATGTGATCTCTTGGTACAACTATACCGTGAAGGGAAGTTGTACTCAACCTTCTTTTGTTTAAATGCATTGCATCATCTAGCATCATGTCATACATGTCATTATGTTAAGCATGCATTATTATATACGTGTAGTTATCGTGAGAGCGAAGATTCACGTTGATCAAGCTTCAGAAAAAGGTTCGTGTTGATCGAGTTCGGAGAAGGTGTTTCCAGAAGAAGGTGTCCAGAAGTGTTGATGCCCGCTGACTTGTGTGATCCCTTTGAGGATCCTAACCTTCTCTACAACGCAGGCAAGCCCCGGATGCATTAAACTCTTCCTTGAATTTTGAAAGTTTTCTATAATTATATGTTTATGATATGATGCATTAGGTGTAGGAGTTGAGTGATATCCTATCTTGATGCATTTACCGTACCTTGATATACTATCTCTAAAATCTGTTTTGATTTAAAAATGCTTAGTGTATGCTTCGCCCTGCCGATAGCATAGGCTTTACAAATAAAATATTTTCCAAAGTTGATAACAATATCCTCTGAAGGAAAGTTATGAAAACCTGATGTTGCTTGTTGTTTATCCTTGTTCCGACGGGGTCAAGGGTACACAACAAGAGCATGATGATGAGTAAATCGAGACGCCGGTGGAGTGACTTGCATCAGGATGGGCTAGTGCCCTGATGTCGTCCACTTATGTCGGTTAAGGACCGTTTGTTGTCGTGATCCTGTGGTCAAGACGGTTATTGGATAGTACTAGTCGCATGCTAATGGCGGTAATCTCCCTTGTATGATCCATGCGAGAACGGACAACCGGAACGGGAAGTAGCGTTACCCACACTACGAGCGCACCGTCGACGGTCAGACTGACGGCGTAGGGAGATGGTGTACTGTACTCTCGTGGCTAGGACCCGTTCTGTTAAGGAGAAATGCAAACATGAGTTGATGTATGTAAGATGTTCGGTCTGGCATACATCGTGTGGCTAGGAAGCCCCAGCTGGGTATATAAAGCGATTCGAATCGTCGGTGCTCCACGGTATGGGAGACTTGACCAAGCGTCAGCATCGTAGTAATGATGAAAGTTGTGGAGACTGGAAAGTTTTGAAACCGTTCCATGGTTGACAAGTGGTTGCTATAGAATAGGATAATCAATATGAAAAGTAAGGATCAACTTTAGTTGCTTTTGGCAAATGTGTCTTTGATTCTTACGAAAGCCTCACCTTGATTCCTATTAGCCAGCATTCCTGAGTCTTCTCCCATTTTTTTCTGTCGGGTAAGTCTTGCGGAGTACTTTTTGTACTCAGGGTTCTTTGACCCCTGTTGCAGGTGCTGATTAGTGAAGCTAACTTCGGTCATATCAGTGGGCTTGGCATGATCGAATACCTTCTGTCTGAGACGTTCTCTTACAAGTGTTCTATGGTTCTTCCTTGCTTCCGCAAACTCAGTTAAGTTTTGTTTAATCAAACTCTGATCAAATGTTATACTCTTCTTTTGTAAATCTTCCGCTACTTTGTTGTATTTGGATAAAAACGGTTGTAATACTACAATATCTTGTAAGAATTCGATCCTGGAGGATTGTGGTGTCATCGGGGTTTCACCCGACAGAACATTCTAAGTTATGTGGTACACAAGTATGGCTGACAGAGGTCTTAGGAACAATGTCAGGTGCTTGTGGGCCATATAATTTAGAAGGTTCTGCCACAGAATGGTATCATAGCCGTTCTTACAAAGATACTTGTAGTATTATTTTGTGAAAACTTTAAAATGAATTTGCAATTAAAAGTTTTTAATAAAACAATGTAAAACTTGTCTTTCGATCTTTCTAAAGTTGCTGCAAGCTGTCAAGAAGACTTTTTGGATAATCTGAAGCCACCACATTGAAGAGTCTCCGAGTATTCTCATAGAAGTCTCTTGAAGAGTCAGCTTCATCGATAATACCTTGCCAAGAGTCTTTCTGTATCCTGTCTCACTCTGTAAGACTAATGTGTAAAGTATTGCCCTATAGTGAGTTGTGAGTGGTGTGCTAACTAACGTCGTGAAGACGTATAGGACGAGCATGCATCATACCTAGCATATAAGATAAAGGTAACATATCATTCATTAATCCAACAATAGCTATTGTTCGCATAGCTATTAAGATCCCACTAATCGCGTCCTGTATTTTAATTTGCTAAGGAACTTTTTCTTAGCAAATACCTGAAGACAATTTTCATTTCCTCGCCTATGCATGTGTCTTACCTTGATCTTTCCAATTTCGACACACGCCATTTGCTTCACCTCGTTATTTCGACATGTGTCAAGTGAGAGTTGCCGAAATGTGTTTTATGGTGGTATCATGATCCACGATCCCGATACAACATCGAAACCTGGGTTTCCTGTGTGCTGCAACCACACGAGTTACTACTGGGCGCTCGTTTGTATCGAGATCAATGACCATTGTCCATCATTTTCCACAATTAAATGCTCTCTTGGAATCATTATTTGAAATCCTAACTCTTTATACGAGACTTGTTCCTTGTGTATTTTAAAGTTATTAAGCTTTAGCCTTGCAACCCTATATTAACCTTGGTGGTAACCTTAAAATCAACTTCCTTGATGTATAAAATTTTTGAAACTCAATGTGCTTGACACATTTCCTTTTCCATTATTCCAACCCCACTCTTCTTGATCTTTTCCAATGTGTGTCACTTTGGTCTTTTTAGTCTTGACACATGCTATTTTATTGACCTCGTCACTTCGATATGTCTTATATTGGAGATACTGCAATAGTGTGTTATACTGGTATCTCGACCCGTGACTATGCTACTATGTCCGAAAACTAAGATTTCCTAGAGGGCACTAGTATCATAGTCGGTGCTCCTGATACAAGGTAACCTACCATTGTTGTATTCTCTTTTCTTGATCTTTATATACGTAATTCCTGTTGACACTTTCACCACCAATAGCAATCTCTTGATTTTAGTTGGAATTCTCCAACCCAACCCTTGTTGCTTAATGAAATTCCTACAACTCAATATGCTTGATACATTTCCTTTTCCATTACTTAACCCAAGCCTTAAATCTCGGGACGAGATTTCTTTTAAGAGGGATATAATGTAACACCCCTGGTGTTACGTTAACCTAAACCCCATCATGTCATCATATTATGCATTAAACATCATGTTTGTCAATTTAATGAGAATGCAATTAACATATGATCATATGCATCATTAAATTGATTACCAAGCATAAAGTGCCTTAGTGCATTTCATGGTGTTAATGATTCCAAGTCGGTTTTGGACCTATTTTGGACGTGGGAAACTTGGAGATTATGTTTGGGACTTGTTTCCTACTGGGATAAGACCACCCCCTCTATATATATGAGAGGATCATGGCCGATTGAGACCCATCATCCAATCATCAAAACACAACTACTACACCCCTTTTCCAACCTCATGCTGTTCATCCCTTGATCCAGGCGACCAAGGATGGCGCCCTAGGCTTGCCGGCCGACCTAGGGAAACCCGGCGACGTCCTTGCCCTGACGGGATCCCTCCCGGGCGAGAGGTTCAACGGTTCCTTTGCTAGTTTGCCTGGAAACTAGCCGTTCTTCGTCACGTAAGCACGATTGGTTATCCTTTAGTGGTTTGCTCGTAAACTTCTCCATTCTTCACCGCGAAAGCGTGTTGGTTACCCGCTGCGTTCTTCGGTCCGTGGTGACCCGGGCGTCGAAAGCCCTAGCTGGTGTGTGATCTGGATCAATTCGGCGTCAACAGAGGCTCTAGAATGTAACCGGCTGGCTGGCTCTCCACTGCCCAGTCTCCCAACGGCATGATGAATGCGCCCCTCCATTCCGTCGGCCCCCCACGCGGCTTCCAGAGCACACCACGCTTGAACGGTCACAAGGCCAGAGAGAACCAGCAGGGGACAGTGGCAGTAAATGGAGACTTGATGAAGTCTCCACGAAATCCCTCTCCTGCGTCCTCCTTTCTTGGTGCATGCAAGAAATGGCAACAGCAGGAAACTGCAGTAGCTACAGCGGCACAAGTCGCACAACCAGCTTCCAGGAAGCTTTTTTTTTTTTTTAATTGTTATTAGGCGGGCAAACAGGAGCAGCTCCCTCTCGGCCAACAACACACACAAGCAGATTTGTATCTCCACTGCTCACGGCAGCCATGGCAGGAAGGAAAAAAGCAACGGGTCCCATAATTTGCATGCAAATACTATTAATGGCTAACGCTATTTTCCTCATGACCAAGAGCATAAACAAATGAGGCACCGGCAGCTCTCTCTGTCCTTTTTTTTTTCTTTTGGCAATCAAGGGCAGCAGCTGCACCACTCGGTCAACACAGCGGCAGCCGGCAGGCAAGAAAAGAGGACCAGCAGCAGGCCATGATGCACCGCTGACTACAGCTGGCTACCTCCTTTTTTTTTTCTTTTGAAAACGGCAAACAAGCTGCAGCAGCACTGGTGCTCTACTCACCACGCTCACACGTTCCCCTGCAATTTCCAGTTCGGGTGCCAAAAATTGCCGAGAACCCTCACGGTCTCTGTCAATTTTCATGCTTAAGACAGAGGCAGTCCGGCTGGCGAATGAACTTTTTTAACCGGCATTTCGTAACACAGCACAAAAATAGCTTCTGACTTTCCTTCCATTTAACCCCGTCGAGTGCTAATTTCTCTAAAGCATGTCAAATAAATTGAGCACTAAAGTTAGCATTTTCACAAATTATTTTTCAGGATTAATCTTACCACGTCACTAAGCGCTTATGCATATGCAAAAGAGACTCATATTTAGTGGCACTAGATAACCGATGTAATTAAAAATTTCCCTCTTTATGAAATACGGTTATGTATCCTAAATCCGATCACGCACTCTATTGCGTCTTGACCGGTAAAAACAAATATCCTATTTTATACCTTTGCCTTGAGCCAATAGGATTTTGTTTTTCTCTTTTTTTCTTTTCCAAATTGAGCACTTGATCTTGGCCATCGCTATCCTCCACCACGGTAGCCACCTAGCTCAACTTGGTGTGAACCAACCTATCTCATATATCACTTAGAGTAAAGGGTTAGTTCACTTAGATTTCATCAATTACCCAAAACCAAACTAGAGCTTTCAGCTACTTAAAAGACCATGCCCTGGACGATACCTATAAGATACAATGTTTGCATAACCTGTTGGGGGTTGTGGGAATTCGTATACTGCTGAAAGTCTCTAATTTGATTTTGGCTAATTGATTAAACTTAGGACTAATCCTATTGCTAAGTGTGTAGCATTGGAGAAAAGGAATGTCCAAACCAAGTTGTGGAGTGGAGATCAAGGTGATGGAAAGTGAGCACAAGTGATCAAATGCTCCACGTCTTGGAGAAAAGAGAAGAGGTGAAGGAATGAAAAGCGAAAGGCAAAGGTATAGCTAGGGCTTTTCATTTCGCTGGCCGTAGGTGAGTAGAGAAGTTGATGGCCGAATTTAGAATCGATAACCGTACAATTAAGAAGGGTGATCTTGCGGTGAAAACGGTTGTATAAGTGCCACTAGGTGATTTCTTACTCGCATATGTATTAAGACCTAGTGTGCTAATCAAAACATTGCAAAATTCATTTAAAAATGCTAACACACGTGCATAAGTGGAGAGACATTTTGGTGCTGGCATATGAGAGCAAGAGTTGATGGGGTTTGGGTTTAAATCCCTCCTGCCAAGCTCTGAGGCAGAACTTGGTGATTTTTGAAAGAAAAGAAGTAATCTGGAGGTGACCTCATGCGTCCGGTCAGTGGTGGTGTCTGGGCTGTTTTCTCAAGTGACCGGATGCGTGGCGATTGGACGTTCTTGACGGTCCTTAACGTTCAAATCCAACCGTCAACTAACCTTCCAAAGTGATATAAAAACAATTCATCTACCTAGAAGTTGGGCTTTGACTAACGAATTCCACGAGTTTTGGTGAATCAATGGTTTTGCAGGCAAACACTGGAAATGACACGCTTTTGAGCCATAACACAACATAGAATGCGAGATCAGACGCCACAGCTACAGAGGAAGATTCCAGAAGGGACGAGAAGACACTGGACCGAAGCGGAGGGCCAGAGGAGACCAGGCTGCATCGGGCCGGTCCCGGCCCTAGACCGGCTGGTCAGGGGCCCGCCCCTCCAAAGTGGGGGTCTGCCCGCCCGGTTCACTCCACCGCCTTTGAGGATTGATCTCCACCGTCCGCCGATGTCGGTTTGATCCAAGGGCTCACGTTGATTCGCCACGGCTATAAAAGGAGAGGTAACCCTCCTGGGAAGAGGGATCCATTCAGAAGAAGAGCTTTAGCGAGAAACCCTAATTAGGATCCCAGGAGGTGTCCCTTGAATGGATGACCTCTCGAGTTAGCGTTCTAAGAGAGAGCTAGTTCTATACCTCTAGATGCTAGTTCTTCAGAGATTCTACGTCTTGTATCTGAGATTGCTTTGGAATCGACTTCTGAGTTCAAGTAAGTAACATTGTTTACTGTGTTTTACCGGTTTACGACTCTTTTGAGTACTTTGATCCTTGTAGCTCTTGGGTTAGAGTAGTATTCATAGTGTAAGCGTGATGCTTAGACTTCGTTACACTTAGATGTACCCTATTGTCCGGATTAGGTGGTAGCTCGTGGAGGTGACTTTATAGCTCCATTGAATCTTATATAATCCACTATCCTGTCGGTAGGCCGGCGGGGAGAATAATTGGTATTCGGGTTACAGCTTTCGGGCCGTGCTCCTCTATCCAATTCCCCAAAGTAAAACATCCTAATCATATCTTACTTGAGCCCGAATTAGAAGCCTTAGTTGTCTCCTCTATATCCCTACCTTCTACAGCCTTGTTTGCTACTCAGGTGGTTAAGTGTAGTTTAGAAGACCCTCACACATCTTCCTTTGGTTCGATATTAAAACTGGTTATACTTATCCGGTAAAGTGCTACAACGTATCCGTGCGCTTGCGGAATTATTCAGTAGGCATTAACAGATACCAACAAGCATTACATTTGTTCTTTGAGGAAGACATCGCTGAGATCACTCTGAACTTATCTTAACCTGTATCATAATCTTATCTTTTATTTGTATACTATCACTCTTCATCTTTTCCATTTCTCTTTATCTTTTCTATCCTTCAATGGATCAACTTGATTCCACGCCTATTTATAAATATAACTTCGCGAGCCTACGCTTAGAGCCAGAGCCATCCTCAAAGCCAATCTTAGCCCCTGACTATAAGGTACGCCCGTGTTTAATAGACATAGTCAGAAACCAATCTTTCTCAGGAGAAGATAATGCTAGCCCTTATTCTCACCTCAATGAATTCGAGCAGACCTGTGCATGCTTGCGCATTAAGGATATGTCCGATGAGACTATCCGATGGAAGCTTTTTCTATTCTCTTTGACTGAAGAAGCTAGACATTGGTATGATCTCCACGTTGAGAGTGTTAAAGGTGACTGGAGAGCATTGTGTGCTGAATTCTGCCTTCAATTCTATCCTATCTCTAAGGTAGCAGACCTTCGCTTAGAAGTTCTATCCTTTAGACAAGGGAAGAAGGAGACTTTAACTGAAGCCTGGGAACGCTTTAAATATCTTACTCATTCTAGACCTAGTCTATCCATACCAGACCCCGTTCTACTTCAACATTTCTATAAGGGTCTGGATAGAAAAACTTTAATATTCCTCAACATTGCTTCTGGAGGATTATTCTTACATATCACTCCCGATGTTGCGAGAGATGTCCTTACAAAGATCCACAAAAATGAAACACCTTTAAAGAAGCCAGTAGAGGACGAAGATTTGATAGTGGATCAGAAATCCATACCTACCACATCCCAACCTACAACTATCAACGAGCCTGAACCACAAGAGGAGGAAGAGATTCCACTTCCAGAATTCATGCTTGAGATCGAGGATGATATATTCACTGATTATAGAAACACCTCGAATTACTACACCATTAGGAGACCACAGAAGCTGAAGAAGTCATCACATAGTAGAGAAGTCTTAGATCCTTCTGATGAGGCTTTCCCAAAGCAAAATGCTAGAGAACTTGTGTCGATTATAAGCAATGATTGGTTGAAAGAATCAGAGCTTTCCTCTGATGTCATCCGAGTTGATTTCACGTCAACCACCATACCTTGCCAAATTCACAAGGGTTCTTTCAAAGCATTATACAATCTGGTTATGGGAGTTAACATCATGTCTGCAATGTATGCTCAAGACCTTTTAAAAGACATGCCCTTAACCCCAACAACAAAGTTTTTGAGAAGTCCTTTAGGCCATATTCTCCCAAGTTTGGGAATCCTCTATGTCTTACCTATCCATATCAAAGGGATAAAAATTCACTTGAGCTTCTATATCTTT
>JADLZL010001361.1:0-118146 GCA_015844335.1 Chrysopogon serrulatus
TAATTTGAAAGAATGGTGTGGGTTTTGTATTCCATGTCCAAAGGAAATTATGTGAATACTATGGTAGTTTTTTTTAATGTTGTTTAGCTTCTTTGGTATTTATTTCAAGAAAGATTATATTAGACGACATACCATGCATTTGCCAATCAGATACCCATGATGGCTTTAAAATTTTTAAGATTTGTTGTCTCAACCTATCGAAGGTTTTTATAGGGATAAGTTGTACATGTGCATATAATGTATAAGAATTTGCATACATAAAGAAGTTCTAAAGCCACGGGTCTCCTGAAGGAGAACAATATCAGCTCCAAGAGCAGCGTGCTACCAACTCTTAACTTTGCTAGAGCTAGAGCTCAACCAAAGGGACATTTGCCCAAAATTAGGGTGCATTTGGGAGGTGTCCGAATTCTTATAGAAACATTTTAGATTCAGATTTTCTCAAGAAACATTTCATGTGAAAAATCAAAATCACTTTACAAAACCATTTGGCCAGCATATAACAAAGTATTCATGAAAATTCATATACATAAAAATATGTTTAAAATCCATTTTTTGGGGGACAAAGAACAATTTAAACAACCCCCTTTTTAATTTGTTGCACTAAAATAGATTGTAACTAAAAAATAAAATTGCACGCACATAAAGGAGGTAATGAAGAGAACCGTCGTGAAACCACCCTTCGGCCGTCTCATGTTTACATGCAGGAAACCGAAAATGTTTCTAGGTTAACGTTTGTTGGTTTTATCATTTGGAACCGACTCTCTGGTTCCAACCAAGGATCCGAAACCATTGAGCTTGCCAAACACACCCAATGCAGGGCTGAGCAGGGATTTTGGATTGTATAACGACATCTACAAATCACAAACTTTAACAAAAAAGAAACATCTATCAAATTGCAACAATCTGCCTTGTGGTTGTTGGGCGTCTGTGTCTATAACTGGGTCTCGCAAAAAAACATTATCTGTTTTTCACAATGAAAAATATGAGGGAAAAAAAAAACAAGAGCCGAAAGGAGCACCCATAATTTGATCACTCGAATTCCTCCTTTATTATCTAACTTGGCTTGAAGACAGCAGGGTACACACGCGGACAACAATACACTTTGCTTTCCATAGCACACACACAACACACATACTGTGCTGCCGCACATCACTTGACCGAAGCTACTGCTACTACTTTAACCACGCCGGTGCTCTCCTTCTCCGTTCACCTTAAACTGCAGAGGAGGAAGAGTACGTTGAGTATCGGCCAGGCAGCCAGCCGGCCGGCCGGCAGGACCGCCGGCGAGATGGCCGGGCTAGGCGTTGCTCCGGAAGGAGCCGTAGCCCCTGGCGCTGGCGCGGAGTACGATCTGGTGGTACAGCGCTGCGATCGCCGCGCCGATGAGCGGACCCACCCAGAAGATCCACTGCGCCAATGAACAAAGGTGTGTACATCATGTCAGTTTCCATTTTTCCAGGACAAATAATCGATGAAACCATAGCTAACAGCTTGCCACTGCCAGCTGCTGCAATCTTGCAAAAATGTGGCGGAGTGAGAGATGTAAATGTTTTACCTGGTCGCTCCAGGCCTTACTGTTGTTGTACACGACGGCGGCGCCGAGGCTCCTCGCCGGGTTGATCCCCGTGCCGGTGATCGGGATCGTCGCAAGGTGCACCATGAACACCGCGAATCCAATCGGAAGCGGCGCCAACACCTGGTGACCATTTCGTTCGTCACTCATGGGCAAGATGACAACAGCTCAAAGGAGTGTGCAGAAAAGTAATTACCGGGACGTGGGAGTCGCGGGCGTTGCGCTTGGGGTCGGTGGCGGAGAAGACGGTGTAGACGAGCACGAAGGTGCCGATGATCTCGGCGCCGAGCCCCGTGCCGGTGGAGTATCCGGCGCTGACCTCGTTGGCGCCGCCGCCGTAGCGATCATAGAATGCGCTCTGGAACCCCTTGACGAGGCCGACGCCGCAGATGGCGCCGAGGCACTGCGCGACCATGTACAGCAGCGCGCGCACCAGGGAGACCTTGCGCGCCAGGAAGAGGCCGAAGGTGACGGCCGGGTTGATGTGGCCGCCGGAGATTCCGGCGGTGCAGTAGACGAGGATGAAGATCATGCCGCCGAACGCCCACGCGATGCCGAGGATGCCCACGCCGTTGCACGCCGCGTCGGGGCCCGACACCGTCGCGTCCGTCTGGTGCTTGTACCCGATCACGGTGGCCACCGTGACGTACAGGAACAGCAGCGTCGCCACGAACTCGGCGATCACGGCGCGGTACAGGGACCACGTGCCGAGCTCGTCGACGTCCACCAGCGGCGCCGGCGGAGGGTCAACGTAGTCACGGTCACGGGCGCCGCCGGCCTCCAGAGCGGACATGTCCACCCCCTTCGCCATTTGCTCTGCGCTTGACAAGCTGTTGCTGGAAGCTAGTTTTGCAAGAGCTGCTTCGGAAATTGCAGCAAGTCTTTGCTGTGTTGTGGTTTTGGTGCTGCCATGGGGGCTATTTATAGGGGTTTCCTCGAGGGTTTAAGCTGCAATGCATTTTTTTCTTTTGATTTAAATAGTTTGGGTATATATGAGTGTAGCTGTTTCACATGGGACACAGCGTTCCATGTACAGCTATATCATATACAACTTTGACCAAGTGCATGTCTCAGAAGTTCAAACTGGATACATCAAGCTATCCGTATCAACCAAAATGTTTAAGCTTTGATATACTCCGTTCCATAGAGACTGTCATTCTCATTTTCTTATTTTGAATAAGCCAATTAGTTTTAACTTTAAGCAAACATATTTATATAAGAATAAGAATATATTTGACCTGTTCAGCTGGACTTATAAGTCCATTAATAAGCCAAAACAACTAATTTCGGCTTATTTGCTGTGAGAGAAAAATATTGTTCCAACAACTGATAAGATAAAAGAACATACTTAATAATACTGATTCTCTACAGACTAGTCAAACTTAATAATGTTTGACCAACACAAATCTCACGACGATATTTGTTTTGGGAAAGTATACGATTTAGGAAACATGAACAATGAAAACTCTGTACATATTTGTGCACTAGCAATATATCAGTCTAATTTCATGCCACTTTTCCAACATGGCATAAATTTCTGTTGTGCTATGTACCGTATAAAAACATTTTCATATATTATTATCTGTTTACTTTTACTTTGAATCCTAAAATGCTGCTTTTGGGGCATTGCATGGTTTTCCCTCTCGTGCTTTGAAAATATTGTGAGCAGCACTAGTAATGCCTTCTATTACATTAGAGCGAAAGTACTCCCTCCATCCTAAAATAAATGTCGCTATGGTACCTGAGTCAGTCAAAGTTTTTCTTCTTAAATTTGAATATGACTATAGAAAATATTAGCAATATTTGTATTCAAATAATTTTTTATGAAAAACATGATGTTCCATATAAGTCATCATATATCAAAGCTTATAAAAATATAGATTATGAGATCTATAAATAGTTCATAAGGCCATTATTTGTTATTATGTAAAAAAATCAGTGTCATGATCATTTAAACCATATGTGTATCTTGAGTGGATAGGATTATTAATTTATTACATTTCATGGGATGCTATTGTGATTTCTATAAAGAATTGTGGACCACAATAGTGACCCGCTAACTCAAATAGCGGCTACTAAGGTCCAACTTGCTAAATCTGGTCTGCTACGTGGTCATAGCTGTAGTGATAAGAGAGCGTTATGCAACCACTATTTAGTACGTGGATTCTTTCTCACGCCAAGCACCAGGTACTCTTCTCGTCGCTGTGAAATCATAGTATGGTTTTATTTCTTTTTTCAAAAAATGTATGCTAGATTTGTTACACGATACAAACTTTTACGGCACAACTTGTATCGAATATTTATTTTTTTTTCTGAGGAAACAACAAGGGCCAGAGGTCTTACTGGAAATTTATTAAATCAACTTCAGTTCTGTTTTGTTTTTTTAGCTAACTTCAGTGCTATTCCCTTTTTATTTTGTTAGTTCTAGATGACGTTACAGTATCCTAAACTAAGGGTGTATTTGCTTTCTGCTTTTTATACAGCTTTTTTCATCTTGGTAGGGGATCTCAAGAGAGGCAGTTGCTACCTCCCTTGCAAACCAAAAACCTCATGATTGACGATTGATAGTAGTTGGATAGAAGAGCCGGCCGGCCAACATCGACCTCAATCCTCACCGTGACATCATATCCATCCATCTCCATCAGGCTCCCGGGCCCACCACCAGCTCCATTTCGGCTCATCCATGGTCAGGGAGGCCAGGGCATGCAGACTCACTAATTGATGACAACACCGTACTCAATCGTGATGGAATAAAAATTAGGTCGCCGTCACACAGAGTTGATAAGCAAAATCAAAGAAAAGCTAAGCCACGCTTAAAACCTGGTGGATGACAGCAGCTAGCAGCACCACAAAATTTTTCGGTTTGTTGGTGTACCTCACCTTTACAGGTCAAGCTCTGGAGTCCAGCTTATCTGAAACTGTTTTTTTGTTTCTATGTTCTGAGGAATATTTCCTGTTGTCACTAATAAGTGACGTTTCGGAGTTCTCAATTCAACCACGTTGAACTTTATTTGCAACTTTTAATATCTTGAGTATGGATATAAAAACCGGTATTGGTTGGGTTTTTGTCTTGAATGTAGTCTTGAATAAAAGTATATTCTAGAAAAAACATTCTGTAGCAAGAAGTAAGAGTGTTAGTGTAGAAAAAGCAACTTAGAGTAAAATTTACATATGGTACATGTGTTGGTCTATACATATCTTACCATGTTACTACAACAGTATGGTCCTCTGTTCCATCCATAAAACAATTGTACCCCTAGACGAACTCAACATTTCTATGACTCATGCCCCTAGTAGCAACTTTTCAGATTGTACCCTGAGGAGATGTCAGTAGGCTATGTATAATCGTATTGTGATAAATTCATATGTCTTTATCCACATCGTCTTTATCCACATCCATAGATTTTCTCACCAAGAGACATATATATATGTATCTTATACACATTTATTTGAAAATAATCAATATGCTTTTATTTCAAAAATCTTATCTTAAATTATGGTGGCTTTTATTGCATGCCGTGTCTCATGAGAATGTAGGTTTTGATTATTAAACATTAATCTTATTAGTGGTCATAATTTTTTATATTCAAATTGAGTTCAAAGTCTCCTTCTTGTTGTATCTTTTATTAGCTCCTGTTTTTTGTATTTTATGAAAATAAAGATTTTAGATGGTCTGTTGGAGCATTTTTTTTTTTTTTGGGTCTTAAATCCACTTTATGATGGGTTATAGGGAGATGAGATTGTATTTGTTCAATCTGGTAGAGATATTCTTAGAAGTTAGGGAAAACACCTCATACTCTTCGAGTTGCTGCTTATGTTGAAGTGAAGACTTGTAATATTGTTTGGTCCAGTCTGAAGTCATGTTTGTCCACCATAATCAAAATGACCATCTATAATACCTAATTATTTGGGCTTCAGGAGCAAAGAATGAAATGGAAGATAAGCCTATGGCTAGGCTCAAACTCTTTCATGGCTGGCGATGCGCGCCATTGGACAACTAACAGGAGAAGACGGCACAGACTCGACACACATGAAAATTGCTTCCTCTGTGAACAAGAGTTGGAACCATATTGTTGTCTCCTGCTCCTTCGCACAACAGTTATGGTGGCAGGTCCGACAACAGTCAGGGAGTTGGGTCAGCTCTAGCCGTGCAACAACATTATGGAATGGCGGCAAGTATGGAGAATGCAGTGGACACGGGAACTGCAAGCTTGGGGCAGACTGCTTTTTTGCTCTGGTGGCATGGAAATTGTGGAATGAGCCGAATGCAAGATGCTTCCGCAGAGCTGCCACGCAGCTACCAGAACTGCTAGCTTCGATTAACCACCAAGACAAGCTTTGGGTGCAGGCCGGGGCTAACAACTTGGATTGCCTAGTTCAGTGAGTAGTCAGCTACCTAGGGTTTGTTTGGATGCATTCAACTAAAATTTAGCTGGCTAAAATTCCAAAGTAAAATTTTAGCTAGCTAAAAGTATTCCGACTAAACTTTAGTTGGGGGTGTTTGGATGCTCTGGCTAATAGACTCAGCTAAATTTTAACTGGCTTTAGCTAGGTAGAAGTAGCTAAATCCTAGACTGTTTAGATGTCTAGTAGCTAGATTTAGCCAGCCAAAATATAGTTGATACATCCAAATAGGTAGTAATTCAAGTTAGGGAGGGCAAATTTGATGTTGAATATCTGTAGAGCCCGCCCTTTGTATCGAAACTAATTTTCTCTTAGTATAAAAACGTGTAAATCTTTTGAAACCTTCTACGGTGGTTGGGGGTGCTTTTCGGTGCCTCTTGGTGCCTAGCAGCCTAGGCAATTAATTTTTTTTGTTCAAAGTTAGTATGGTAATTACGGCTCCCTTGCCCCACCCCATCTCCTCGCACGACCGCACTCCAAATAAAAGCCCAAGGGGATCGCCTCGTTTACAGTGGACAAGCCTATCAGTTGCATGAGAAACGAGCACACACACCGCGCTTCTGAGGTCAAGGATACGAAGCAGCCCAAGCTGACTCGAAGCACTCCTCCAGGCTGGAAGCACTTGGAGTCTCCTGCTCCACAGACCGGCACATCTGAAAGGTGTCGTGAGCAGTGAACACAAAACTCGAGCTCCCTCAAACCGCAAATGGGAGAGCTGAATTCTGAAGGGGAGAGGAACCCACGATGCAGGCCGCGGAGCGCCCTTGCCCCGTAGTCCCTGACGAACTAGGCCAGCAGGTTGGTGGCGAAGAAGACGAAGCCGTACGCGTACCGCGCCCGCAGCGACTGCCCCCGCCTCACGTCCTACGCCGTCGTCTCCGTGTGGCTCCGCTCCACCTGCCTCCCCGCCCATCCGCCGCTGCTGCCCTGCCCTTGCCATCACCATCACCATCGACGCCGCAGAAGAGAGGGAATAGACTGTCTGACAGAGCGGCCGGAGAAATACGTGTGACTACTATACTAATCCAATCATCCTATAATAATGAAAATATTATTTTCTATTATTGATTTACCATTGTACCCTTAATTACAAAAGAAAATATTAAAAATACAATCGTCACATCTTTTTTTTAATGATGATCTCATCGAATTTTAGTAGGCACCTAGTGCCTACGGTCCCACCATTTAATATGCACCTGGTGCCTCTTAGTGTCTCTTGATTTAGTGCCTTTTGGTGCCTTTGTTTTTCTGGCCGTCGGATCGGTCGTTGAAATTCTCTCCAACCATTTTTAAAATTCTCAAATCTTTTATCTGATCTAGAATAAAAAAGACAAGCCGATGGCTCGAAGCTCTGAACTTATCTGGAGGCAAGCTTCGGATTCTTAAAGTTCGAGGCAAAGTTTTGCCAGATAGGTTTGAGACCTGAACAGAGTGTAAGGGTAATACTCAAGTAAGAGTAACAATGAGGGTGGTCTCAGCTTACCCATCACTTGCATTCCTCCATCTTTATTAAATCAAATTGACTGGGTACATAGACACACTGATGAAGTCACACTTGCTTTCCACAGCACACAAACGCAGAAACACACTTGCGGCACACACGTTGACTTGACTGAACTGAAATCTACTGCTACTGCATTAACCATGCCGGTGCTCTCCCTCTCCGTTCCACTTAAACTCCAGGAGGGAGCGCTAAGTCACGGCCTGGCTGGCCGTGGATGTTGTTCACAAGGCCTGGTCACCCTAGGCGTTGCTCCGGAAGGAGCCGTACCCTCTGGCGCTGGCGCGGAGGACGATCTGGTGGTACAGCGCCGCGATCGCCGCGCCGATGAACGGACCCACCCAGAAGATCCACTGCAGCAACAGAAACCACCAAAATTGTGTGAATTAGTGCTGCAATCTTGGACAATGTGTGTAGATAGGGACAATGGAGACTGGAGAGAGATGTCATACGTGGTCGCTCCAGGCCTTGCTGTTGTTGTACACGACGGCGGCGCCGAGGCTCCTCGCCGGGTTGATCCCCGTGCCGGTGATCGGGATCGTCGCCAGGTGCACCATGAACACAGCAAATCCAATCGGAAGCGGAGCCAACACCTGGTGATCATCTCGCTCATCAATGTGACAGCACGACGGAAGCACAAGTTCTTGCAATGAGCCGGATCACAGCTCAAAGAATTGCAGGTGCAGCAAAATCAATTACCGGAACGTGGGAGTCGCGGGCGTTGCGCTTGGGGTCGGTGGCGGAGAAGACGGTGTAGACGAGCACGAAGGTGCCGATGATCTCGGCGGCGAGCCCCGTGCCGGTGGAGTACCCGGCACTGACCTCGTTGGCGCCGCCGCCGTAGCGCGCGTAGAATGCGCTCTGGAACCCCTTGACGAGCGCGACGCCGCAGATGGCGCCGAGGCTCTGCGCGGCCATGTACAGCAGCGCGCGCACCAGGGAGACCTTGCGCGCCAGGAAGAGGCCGAAGGTGACGGCCGGGTTGATGTGGCCGCCGGAGATTCCGGCGGTGCAGTAGACGAGGATGAAGATCATGCCGCCGAACGCCCACGCGATGCCGAGGATGCCCACGCCGCCGCACGCCGCGTCGGCGCCCGACGCCGTCGCGTCCGTCTGGTGCTTGTAGCCGATCACGGTGGCCACGGTGATGTACAGGAACAGCAGCGTGGCCACGAACTCGGCGATCACGGCGCGGTACAGGGACCACTTGCCGAGCTCGTCGATGTCAATCAGTGGTGCCGGCGGAGGGTCCGCATAGTCGCGGACACCGCCGGCCTCCAGAGTGGTGGACACGTCCATCTCCTTGCCCATCTCACTGAGCTGCTTGACAAGCTTGCAACAGAGCTAGAGTTGGTTCAGAAGCTGTGGTTGCTTGCTTGTGTTGTTGTTTTAGGGTTGCCATGGAGGGTATTTATAGGGGTTTATTTATGGAGGAGGGCATCCATGAGGGTTTGTGTGGTAATGCACTTAAAAAAAAATGGAATTTTTTTGCGCTGATGGGCAGCTGTTCTCGGTGGGGCACAGAATGTTTCCTTGTTTAGCTATTCATGTGCATGTATTGCAAGTTCATAGTTCCCGCTGCACATGTCAATGAGGTAAAATATAGCAGGAATTTGGATTCTACTGTATAGCGGAGGGAAAGCATTCTCGTATTGATGGTTCATCTTTAGTATGAAACTCTAATGCCCCATTTGGAATGTAATATTATTATTTTCTTTTACATGATGTACATGAGATTCTACATTATATTTATATTTATTTGAAGAATGTTAAGTGGGTTACATATATGCAGTTTACCAATTCAATATAGCAAGTCAGACAAGATTTAGGTTCTGAAAAACAACACTCGATCAGAATATTAAACATACCATACAGTCAATCAGCTTACCAGCTGTCCTAACAATATTTTTCTTTCACAGCAAATCCGCCGAAATCACCCGTTTTAACTTATCAGTCGGCTTATAAGTACAGCTGAATAGAACAGTAGTTTTAATTCCATTCCCTTTACATTACGGTACTATAACCAAACAACACCTATGTTTCTGAATGGCCATGAAATTATTCAGGTAGTACCAAAGAATGCTATAGATTTGCTACTGGTTCATTTTACAAAATGCATTTTACGATTTCAACCTTGACTTCACATGTGTTTAATTCTTTCTCACTAACTTAGATCCATGTTTTTTTTCGTTTGCCCTACTGCAATTATTGCATCTCGATCGGTCAAACATTTAGGTTCAGTTAGCATGAGCAAGCAGTAGTATATGCTTTAAATTCATATACAGTAATAACTAATAGAAATACAACACTTTTTTTTATATGATAACTCTGGCCCAGCAGCAATGTACTGTACTCCTTTCATTCTTTTTGCAACAAGGCCTAACATAATTTGTACTTAATTAATAATCTATATACGTTGTTGTATTATTGAAGAATGAATATCCCTCCCATATGTTCCATGCCTTTCTCGATCTCTTGCGTTTTTCATATAATGCTGGATAAGGTTATGGCATCCTGTTTGGAGTAATAACAAAATAAACAAATAGAGGAGCAGTTAGTAGCTCCCTTATAATTGATCATCGATCAGCTGGCTCCATCCTAATCACAGGACCAGAACACCCAAAAAAAAAGTACAAAAGGAAGCATGATTGCTTGTTTTCTTTGGCGCATAGAGCCGCCCTGCACCGACCTCCACTCCCACTCCCACCCCTCACACTGACGACATCACAGCACACTCATCCATCCCCGGGGACCCACCACCAGCAACATTTCGGCTCATTCTGTGGCCAGGGCCTTCCCTCCCCCCCTGATGGAATACATGCATAGAATTAGGTCACAATCACAGACCGAGCATAGTAATATAATAAATAAACAAAGACAAAGAAAAGCTTAGCCACAACCCACACACTAACTAACTAGCTAATGACAGTGGCTGTGGTTGGGCAGTGCTGTCGTCGATCGTATTATTATTTTTATTCGTGTGCCGGTGGTTGAATCCCGTCCACAAAAGTGATCGATCACGCCCTGCCCGCCGGACAAAACAAAACAAAACGCTTGAATCGATCGTCGTCACCACTATATATGATGTTTTTTTCTCAAAAAAAAAAAAAAAAAAACACTGTATGATGAATGCATGCACTTGTGCTGGAAAATCGATCATGCATGGTCTTGGTGCCAACATTACCACCTACTAGAGTAGTATTATAGTACGTGCGTGTGGCTACGGATTCTTGTCACGAAATGTTTGGCCCAACTAGCTTATTAGCTAGATCCACGACGATGGATCGAGTTTATTTGGGGGGAGAAAAAGGCATGCGTGCGTGCGCCGGCCAAAGGATGATGGGAGAATCTGAGGCGATTTCACATGACATGACCGGCAACTCAACAAAAGTTGCAGCGAGTGGATCCAATATTCCGCGTATATCGTCGTTGGGGTTCAACACAGTCCATGGTTTCTTTCATGGATGTGTGTGTATATCCGCCTCGCCAAATCCGTGGATGGGGGCTGCAGCATGGGAATTCATTCCTACGATAATTTCTTGCTTCTGTCCTGGCCCCGGATGCCAGATGCTTTGCTCCATGTGCATCTACGTGGCAAAGGCAAATCCATGCTCTTTACGTTGCTACAGTTCGTGCGCCGCCCAAGCGCTGCAATCGTAATAGTGCGCGCGCACGCCGCACACCTGATTTATTAATTTCTACTCCCTCCGTTTTAAATCCATATATTTTTAATGTAAGTTATTATAGTTTATATTTCTTCTGTTATACACTTAGATATATATTATGTCTACTAGATACAAAACAATATCTAGAAAAAAATAAAACAATTTGCAATTTGAAACGAAGGCAGTAGTCTACCTAATTATAAGCTAATATTCTTCCCAATTTATGAGAAACTAATATAACATATGCCTTTGGTTAAAACTAAAGGTCACTTTGTCCTAACTCAAACTTCTCTAATATTTTATAAATAATTTAATAGAGTCATATTTTATGGACAATTTAATGAAACTAATTTGATGTGTAGATACTGATGCATTTCTCTATTTTAAAAGAGGGAGCTAAAGTAACCTAAGATTTAGGATGGAAAGAGTAGTGTAGTATCGAGTGTAAGATGGTATAAGATTGTTGCCACAAGCTATTTACTTCCTCCATTTATTTTTATAAGAAACACACTTGTCTTAAAATCCAACCTCCTAATTAACTAACAATTGGTCTTGCAAGATGTGAATTTTATTGTAAAAATAACTGATCTCATTGGATGTGTGTTAATATGATGTGAATTTTGTTACACCGAACTGATATCATTGGATGTGTGTTGAATGTTGTACCCTATATATGATTATATATGATTTTGTTGCTAGAAAAAAGTATATAAAAGAATTGCAAGTCAAATTCTAATTTTTTGGATAGTGTCAAGTTAAATAGTGCGCCGTTATATCTCTGACGAGGTCGCTGGTGGTATGAAAGAGAGAGGCTCATCCCTCATCTAAATAGTTAATAGTTCTTTACGTTTTGTCAAATATATGTACTAGTAAAATCACCATAGATGTTGGTTGGAAACTTGTTACATGCAATGCCTTCAATGATGGTCATAACAAGATCACCATTGTGGGAGTCAATTTCATGGTCATGAGATTAGTTTATGGTTACTATCTCTAAGGGCAACGGTGCTATGGGCACTTCCGACAGGGATATTAGCTCTGAGTCACTGACAACATGTCCGTGGAAATGCAGAGAAAAATGGATGTCCAACTTGATGAATCAAGAGTTTGAAGGTGTTGAATATCCAGCATGTCTTGTACCTAATGATTCAATGGTTAGTGTTTTTTCATCGGTCCAGAAGTGTTTCAGTGATCTGATTCAGAATGTTGGATCTTGTGGGCTACGCCATGTCTGAAGTTTTAGGGTTCGGCAACAAATTTGGCAAGAGCATTATATTCGAAGATGCTACGTTCCTCTGCAACATCAACTGTAGCGATCAAAGCCACCATGAAAGAAGATGATCGAATGACTAGATAGAATAATTTTTATTTTTTTATTTTAGATTTAGGGATATATATATACCAATGCTGAGTTTTATATGATCTATTCCGTTAAAAAATGGTGCACCACTTTATGTTTTGAATGGAAGTTGTCCAATACCTGGTTGCTGCCCACAAGATCTACGCACACTTATTTCTCGAAATCATGCAGGGTCAATTAGCACGGCCTGATTACTTTTAAGAACTAGCTCTCTCTATGTTGTCATACATATAATTAGCTTTTCAATAATGGAACGTCAGAAACAGAAGCAAGTTAATTACTAGCAAACTAGGCCTAGCCTTCTCATCATTAATAAAAGATAAAAGGGTTTTTGCAACGTCCCAAAAGGCCAAAACGAAAGGATCGGATCAGACGACCCCAGCCGGCTTTTGTGTTCTGGATGAGAGTTTTTATGAGTTAGCGGAGCAGTTGAAGCTTGTGAGGAGTAGCGTGATGCATGACTCGGATCTTTGTTTGTTTCTTCACCGTCTTCAACCGCTCTGTCTCTTCCAATGGATTGACCACTTATGCTACTAATTCGTACGTTAAGCCGCTTGGACGCTGGTTAGCTCTGTACTAGCATGCAGTTAGCTAGTTTCCATGGATATCACTGCCAAATAAGATGATATATTGGAGGGCATCTGCTGATGAGCGTCTTACTGCAGAAGGGTTAACTTCACAAATTCCCTTTCAGCCTCATCGCTCTCCTGGACAAAGCTTAGGATGTCGATATATATATATATATATATATATATACTGCAAAAAATTCCTTCATGGATGCCTGAAAACGTTGCAAACGTTGCTATGAAGAAACGTTTACAACTTCACAAATTCCTTCATCTATGAAGAAAACATTGCAACAATCCTAGCTCAATTGAGTACCTGTAGTATCGATATTAACATGCATGGACAAGTTCGAGTTAGTTTCACAAGATACTTAAAGACAGGACATAGATGCCTATTATATTGTTAAATGATTTAATAATTAGTTCTTTTGTATTACAAAGCTCGCATGGACTTTGACTGTAGGGTTTTTTTTTTTTTGAACATGGTTGACTGTAGGTGCTTATATCTAGTAGCTAGCATAAAGGAAACAAGATGAGAAACGCTACAGATAACAGTGGCGAGGCAGTACGTGGACGTGGGCCCAAACTAGTACGGCACATGGCTTTGCCTGGTGTCCACGTCAGATGCCACTATCCGCAGTTGGTGGCATTCATGTTACACCAAATGACAAACTTGTACTACGCCCGGGCTCTTCTTTGTAGCAAATTTGCGAGAATACGGTGAACACTCTACTTGGACAGGTCTGCTGCTACTGTATCCTACCAAGGTTTCGTAAGGTTGTCCAAACAAAATTCCACTGTGTTCTAAATCTTCTTGTGAAGGAGCTCCCGTGTTACGGGCCCTCCTTGCCTCGCGTCGTCTCCCCCGGGGGGCGACTCGAGGCCCCCCGCCGCGCTTTTTTTTTTTTTTTGAACGCGCGCCGGCCGGCGGGTGGCCCGGGCGCCCAACAAGGCCCCACCCGCACCAAGGCCGCGGCTCCTCAGATCCCAGCCCTCTCCCAGGCTTCTCATTCTCGCCGGGTGGACGGGCGGCCCCGGCCGTCGGGCGGCGATCTCGCGCCCGTGGTGATCCGGTCGTCCCGCGGCCGGCCCCGCTCCCGGCGCCCATTTCTCCGTCGGGGCGCCAAATCGGCGCGGCGGGCGGCGGCCCGCCGTACTCCGCCCGGGCGCGGCCGGGCGCCGCGCAAATTTGCGGGCGGCGCGGCCCCGGCGGGCGCTACCGGGCGCAGCCGGGCGGGCCTCGCCATGGGCTGTATCCGGCTACGGCGTTGCGGTTTCGTAAGGTTGCGCCGGCCCGGCGCAAGACGGGCAGTGGCGCTAAATCTTCGGGCCGTGGCGGCGCGCTCCCGGCGGCGGCGCGGCCCCGGCCGTGGGCGTGCGGCCCGCTCCCGGCGTCGCGGTGGCGGCCCTGCCGCCCCCCTCGCCGCTTGTCGTGTCTGGCCACCTCCCCTCGACCCCGACGCCCATCCTCCGACGGGTTGAGGTGGCCGGGCCGACGCTCCGGTCCGGAGGCGGGCGCCCCGGCCAGGGTGGGTCCCAGGTGGCCTGTGCCCCCCCCCCTCTTCTCCCCGGCCGCCTCCGTCCCAGGTAGTGAGGGGAGGTGTGTGCCCGGGCCTGTTCGGTGCCACCCCGCTCCGATGCGTCCCGCGCCCGGGCCGCACCCCGGCCTCGAGAGGGCTCGGCCGGGGGTCGTTGCGGCGGGATGCCCCCAACCAGAACTCCGGCGCATCGAGGCAGCTCTTGGCGGGCGGGGTCGGTCCGCAGACGCCGCCCCTTTCCTCCCTTTGCCGGGCGGCGGCGGGGGGGTTGGCCACAGCCCGTCTTGCCGGGTGGCAAGACAGCGGCCGGGCGACGAGCCTTTGCCGCTGCCCCCCCCCACCACCCCGCTCCGGTGAGCGGCGGGTTGGCGGGTTCGATCCGGGCCTCTGGGCCGGTATCACCCTCCCCTCCGGAACACAGTTCATTCGGCCGTCGGCGGGCAACACGAAGACATCCAATGGGCGTCTCAGGGGGGCTTCGTGTCCATCGCTCTCGCTCCGGCGTGGTAGCCACGCAGGCCGGCTCCGCCATGGCGTAGCGATGGGCGCCCCCCGCCCCGCTCACGGTCATTGGCGGCATGGGTGAAAACCCCCGCCCCGGCCCTCGCGGCGGGTGGGTCCGGCGACGGTGGTGTGATAGCGTCATTACCTTCTTGAAGGCGTCGTCGTCCGCCTTCGCCGACCATTTGTTGGGGGCCATTCGGGAGCGAAAGCTCCCAGGCGCACCGTCAACGGAATTGGCGCCCATGGGCGTCATCTCCTTCTTGAAGGCTCCGTTGATGCACCCTCGAAGCGCCCATGAGACGCCGAGCCCTGCCCCTGCCGGTTCGCTGTGACCATGAAGCTTGAATTCTAATCCATTGTTGGGCGTGGTGTCGGGCTCTCTCTTTGTTCTTTGTGTCGTTTAGTGTTTGTGGTTGTGTTTGTGCCGTCACTGTCTTTGTGGCGTTTGTTCGTGTCATGTTGTACCGGCCGTTCTTTCGGCCCCCTTCTTCTTAATGAAAATGACACGTGAAGTCGTGTTCGAGAAAGAAAAAAAAATCTTCTTGTGAAAACAAAGAAACAAATATAAGAGCAACTCCAACTAAGTCCTTAAATTTTGCCCTCGCATTATCAATCTATATTTTATTTTCTACTTCGTCTCACCTGTCAGTTTTATAGTAAGAAAAAAAAAGAAAAAGGGGAAAGGATGAGAGCCTCCTTATAAATATATCTAAACGAATAGGAGAGAAATGTCCCTCGTTCGTCACGGACTAAATAAAGACTTGGTTGGAGAGCTTTTTCATGTGTTTTAGGAGAGAAATAAAAATCCCTCATCCGTCAAGGGCTGAATAGGGGCTCGTTTAGAGAGCTTTTTCTGAGCTCTCAAAATGGGATGCTAAAGTCACTTGATTGGAGTTGCTCTAAAGCCATAAGGCTTGGCAGCATCCCTTATGCAGCGATATATAAGAAATGTTAAAATAAGGCACCAACAAAGCGAATGGGTAACTCAAATCAAGGTGAAAACGTTAATGACAAATTGAGAGGTTCTTTTTTGGCAACTTCAGGACCTCACATCACAGCAAGCCTCCTGATCCTTTTGCAAATTATTCGGGTAACTCAAATCTTATCTTATTCAAGTAAAGACCAAGCTCACCAGTACGCACGCATATTTTTACTCAGATAGCTGATGTAAACAGGAAAAATTCATCTTAGAAGGGAAGATACACTGGAACCTCCCTTGTCCTCTTCCCAGACAAACGTCTGTAAACAGGTATATTTCTGTACGATACTCGTGCCACGCATGCAGAATCATGTTTGACCGGAAGCTACACACAGAATGATGTCAATGTCCCTATGTTCACTGCTGCACAAATTTGTTCAGTGCCGACACATCCAATGCTGAAAATTCATTCACAGCAGCAAGAACCGCACGCCCCAGTTTAATTGCATCATCGTTACTCTGTGCCTGTAGTATGCACACATCACATGACTCCAAAACACCTTCATTAGGATTGAGAGAGGAAGGGAAGAGAAATACCTCAATGTTTAGGGGAAGAACAGGGTCATGGAGAGAGAGCCTCAGCAGGAACCACCCACCATATCCTGAAACCCTTACCTGTGTATAGTAGTATGCCATAAAATAAGCAGAAATCCAGCTCTCTCAGAAGAAAAATTATACATCAAAGTTTCAGAAAAAAAAAAAAAGAATATGTACTTACGCCCTCATAGTTCTTGGGGGCTTTATGGAGACTCGGGTCTTTGCTGATTGCATTCTCTAAATGTCTCAAGACAGATTCTCCATAGTCACGGAAGGGCCTGTAGAGATACCAAATCACAAATCTTTTAAATCTCCATATCATATTTCTTTTTTTTTTTTTTCAGTTTCCAGAAAAAAAAATCACCGACTGCAGTCAACAAGAATGTCTCATGTTATCTGAGCTAACTTACCATTCATTCAGACAGATTGTTTCTGTTTAAGTGCACAATACTAGGAAACTACAGTGCACAAATGGTGTCTCATTGAGAAACTAAAAAAACATTTCAGAATTAACATACCCTCCTTTCAAATCTGCATGATTCTGATCAATCTTCAACCTTATCTCAACTGTCACAGCAGCTTCCTCAAGACCCTCAACCAAATCAGTCAAAACTTTACTACCAATACTTGAACCCAGTGTTCTAGCAGCAGCAAGTTTATTCAAAAGTTTGACCTGAGGGAAAGGAGAAGTTTAAGTCTCATTTGCAATAGAAGATGCAGTCCTATTTTTCGATGAAACCACGAATAATGGCATGCCACACATTTTATAAGTACTATGAGTTACTCTAACAAGGACTAGCAAATACATCTACAGATCATATATTATTGATTGAATGGGTGAAGAACATAACTTCATGGACAAACTTCTTTACCAGGTAATACAAAAGACAACTTTCCTCATGCATCCTCAATGTGATTATCCATTTTTCATATTATTCCCCCTTGCATGGTTCGTAAAGTTCAATTAGTAGAACGGCCTTACCATAAGGTATGCTCCATCATCAAGCCAATGGTTCTCTTTCAGTGCTCCATGGCCACTTGTTTCCATGGCCAAATGTGACTCCTCACCAATGGAATTCTGAAAAATTTCCATATTCTAAATCCCATCCTACTGATAATTAATTAGGGGGAAATTCCAGGGACTAACTCAACTACATAGAAAGTGTGTGTAAACTGTAAACTAACCAGACGAATAGCCTCATCTATTACATTCTTGTACCCTCGTTTGAAACGATGATGCTTCCCTCCTTAAGAAAAAAAATAGTTAAGTAAATGATTATTTACTCAAACAAGCATGAACTTGTGACAAGTACATACCAAGTTTATTTTCAATAAATACAGTCAATCCATCTGAAGTCACACTATCTGTCACAACTGTAGTTCCTGGATGCTAGCAGCAGGGCAATGGATTAGTTAGTGGCAATCAATAAAATAGTACAAAGTAGAACATTAAAACTGTAACACAGAAATGAATCTTACTTCCTCAAGAACTATGGCAGCCATCAAAGCAATCAATCGGTTACGATTCAACTCACGACCACTCGAATCAACAGCAGCAGACCTGCAAAAGGTAACATTTAGGCTCCGACCTGTTAGACGTCAGCAGAACCTCAAAGACTGGCTATATTGTACCTGTCAACATCAGTATCAAATATGATGCCTAAGTCTGCCTTGTTATCAAGAACTGCTTGTGTAATAGACTCCATTGCAGTTTTGTCCTCAGGGTTGGGAATGTGATTGGGAAACAAGCCTAAATATATGGTGTATAAGAAATGGGAGAAAGGCCAAAAGTATTATAATTGCATGAAGAAAACAAATAAGCTATTACCATCAGGCTCAAGGAATTGACTTCCAATAGTGACAGCTCCTAATGGTTTGAGTACCTTATCCTGATACAAAAACCACAAACAAACATAAAACCATTCAACAAACAAACATAAAACCATTCTTTTGTCAATAGCTAGTTGTTTCAGGAGTATCATTCCTATGTATTCAATGGAGAGTGGTACTGTAAAAGGAAAAATCAAGCAAAGAAAATTGTGGAACTTCAAATTGGCAAATTAATCTATGATGGAGTTTTAGGAATGGATCAATACTAACTTGCATTATATAGAGCAGATTGAAATTCTCAACTGAACATTTGAAAGAAAATTGAATGGTAATGTTATCTGTTATCCTATATGGTTGGAAATTGCTTGTTCTGAGGGGGGAAATGATTGAAAATTCAAACTTAAACAATTTGATTTCTCTAGCTGTCACATTTAAGGGTCTGTTTGTGCTGCTATTCCATGCTACACTTATTTTTAGAGGCTGCTATTATTGGAAGCAAATAACTGAAGATGTCATAGATTGTTAGGAAAATCCAACCAAGTCTAGATAAAATGTGTTACACAACTGTTGAGTTGTTGATGTTCTCACACTTGATGTTTAAGATGAAACATATTAATATGAAAGCAAGATTAGAATAAAAACAGTTAGCCAACATTAGAATTTTTAAAAGCAGTTCCACCAAACAAGATTACCAAGGCTAGAAAATGTACATTGTAACAGGACTTTGGAAGTGTAACACATTACCACAAAAAGCCACCAGCACCATCCCCGCATCAACGACTATATGCAGTCCCTCCAATGGTTTTTCTAAGGCCAAAGAAAGAAAACATAACCATCACAAGTTGTTTCATTTTCTTTCTAAAGCCCAAAAGTTGTGTCATATTAATGTTTGACATTCAACCATGTCAGAAAATTTCACTATACCTATCACCCCCATGGACAATAGATTTGTTTGAGCATTTGTATAAATTGATTACCCAGAAACAAACAGATATTTTTTCCTGTGTGTAATGAATTGCATTGCAGAAAATAAACTAATAAGAATATAAAATGTTCAAAATTGTATATGCAAAATACAATGGTGTCTACAAAACAATAATTATAAGATAAAGAAAAAACTCAAACAATGAGTTGGTATTGCAACAAATCGTAAGGGCTTGTTTAGATGGAAGGGGATCTCCTCAGTCCTCACCTTCTATCGAAACAGGTCCTAAGGGGCTAAAGTGCAACTGGAGGACGAAAAGCATAAGTAACTGAATTTGATTGAGCACACAAAAGTAATGCAGTCATAATAATTCAAATAGATTGCAGAAATTAATCAGTGGATAACTGGATATGAAAAGTTAATGTAAGTGTCAGACAAGAAATCCAACAGTGTACTAGTCAAAAATGAGTTTTAAAATATAGCACATAAAAGCACCTTTGTCTCCAGCAGATTTACGAACTGCTTGTACAAGATCAGAAGCATAAATTGACATGTAGTCCACGTTAGTCACAACTCCCCTCGAAGCTTCCCCCTGTTCTTTCAGGTTACCATGTGCAGATTCCTCGTATATCTTGGAAGCACGCTCCAGGATATCTTTGATATCAGCTTTATTTAGCCCACCATCACTTGTAAAAAACTTGAGACCATTCCGATTGTAGGGGAGATGGCTTGCTGTAAAGTATAACAATCCCAAAAGGTTAGCCCCCCTATATAGTTTCCAAACAATTTGTGAAAAGTGAAAATGGTATAAACTTGTGGCTTGAACAGAAAGCTGCAAAAAATAAGCCCACATGTATACAACAAACTTCACAAGTAGATGCGCATTTTATAATACCATGCGTCCATAATTCCATATAATCACAATATCATATAGATTATAGAGAAGAGTACAATAGTCATATTCAATAATCATGAAACTGCATATGGAGATCATCAATTAAGTTACATTTATTTATCTTCCTTTTGAACCTAAAACTTCTCCTGGCATCCAATAACATTTAGGGAATTTTGGATCGCAATAAAGGAAAACTAACAAGCAGGTGCAGGATACAAAAACCACATGAATTATATAAAGAATAGAGTAACACAGCCATTTTTTTATTTTTTATTTTTTGAAGAAAAACACAGCCAGTGTAGGAATCAAATATATATAAATATATGCAAAGTTGGATTTCTGCATCCTGAAGGGTCCCCAAATGTTGGAGCTCGGATTGCACCTTAGGTTGTAGGCGAAGGATAAGGGAGGACGGGGCTTGAATGCCCGGCGGCGAGCTGGCGGCACAGTGCCTTGCTGCCACTGAGGGACAGGGTTACGCACGAGAGTAACAGAGGGCGTGGGAGAGATTAGATCAATCTCCAGCTGAATGTTATTAACCAATTGTCTTAGACCTTATAGCCTCAATCCTAACAAACTCCAAGATAAGCTAGCAAAACTCTCCTAAGCAATAGGAAACAGCTAACTGACTAGACCGGTGCAGCTGGTGGTGACCGCGAGCTGGGCATGGTTGGGCACGAACATGCGCGCTGGGCACGGTCCCGCCCATCTCTCAGCCATGCGTGCTCTTCCTGCGCTGGTATACTTGCTGCCCACCAAATCAAACATCCAAGCATAAACCAAAATTGAAGCAATCCAAGCAGTCTGGCAGAGATCGGCACCAAGGTTCAGCAGTGAACTGATTAGCAAACAATAATCATCTCTGAAATGAGTTCAGATTGAGTGCTAATAGCTGACAGAAATTGGAACTCGTTAAAAATAGGAGGGGGGCTAAATTGGACTTTTCCTATGATACAATGATACGTGTTTGATTTAGGAAGGTAACAATAATTCAAATGATACATCTGACCAAGTTCTACATTTCTCACATATAACAGAATTAAATGAACTGATTTTATTAAATCTGAAAACAGATGAAGTTATTTATTGCCAAGATAAAAAATCAGAGATATTGAAGCCCCAGCAATCTACCATTGCTCGTAAGGAGAGATATAAATTCCTTGAGAGACATCCACAAAAATACTGGCAGTTATGGATGTCATGAATCCCGTTTAGTTGCATACCGCAATTAAAAAAAAAAAAGTTTGGCACATCAAACAAGTGTTGGACTTGGACCATCCAAGGTAAGTAATAATGATTAACCATGCTCAAACTAAATAAATGAAACTCCCATGGATGAAGAAAAATAGTGCTAGTGACATAACTCAAGTGGCAAGTAGCAAGTTTGTATGCCTTTGCAAAGGCTTTGCAATTTTGTACATAGAAATTTGTTTTAAAATGGTCCACATAAAGCTACAGAAAATACCTGTTATCATTATGGCTCCATCAACAGGTAAATGACTTCTCTCATCTACCGTAAGTGTACTGTTGAACATTGCAGGTGTTGAAGCCAATCTACATTTATGCATAATCCATTGTCAGAACTGAACATCTGTCTTCTTGTTTTCAGCTGTTAGATTATTAGGTAACAAAGTTGTGAGGAAACTATCAAAGCAAAGAAGCTATTGAAACCATTTTATATGTCTGAATTATGCATTGTGGATTCCAAAGAATTGATGTGTGAAATTTATCGGGAAAGAATCCACATGACAAGGGAATCAAAGAACAAACTTCTCAGTATCTAAATTTGAATGGATAGAAGATCTTGCATAAATGTACGTAAACAAAAATAAAGGTTCAACTCACCCAAACTGTAGGATATCATGTCCAGCAGCAGTGATTCCATGAGTAACTGCATTCTGACAACAATAACTTGTTAATAGCTAATAACACAAAAAACAAATGGCAAGTGTGCTGCTCAAACATCGTAAACTTGTCAGATCTGAATATTATTTGTTTGTTTATTTACCATAAAGATGAATGTATAATTAATATTTTCTAAAAACAATGGGAAAAAAGAGTTAGAACATACTAACAAGGTGAACGTAAATCAGATCACTGAAAACTCCTGTAAACTGCAAAAGAGTGACTCAAGGCATAATGTATCTATTACTGCAAAGAAGACAACTCTTTTCTTAAGGCATTATGTATCTATTTGAATGGAAAGGTGTTATGATCGGTAAGACGTACGAGCGCAGGAACCGTGGCTAGTACTGCTGGTTCGGGATCATCAAAGGAGCTGCACGTCAGGGTTCAGCCAAGTCTGCTAGCAAGTCCTAGAATCTAGGACTATTATCTTTAGTCTGTTATTTGTTTAAGTCAGTTTGTTATTCGCGTACGTCAGAGTCTAGTCGGTTGAGGATTTCTTGTATAAGTACTACATTACAATTGAATGAATTAGCCTGGGATTGAGATTAATATCTCCCCTGGGCGCCCAGGCGCCTACTGTCCCTCGTCGTGCTATTGTCGCCTAGCTCTGTTCAATCATGGCGCCTCCGACTCGACGCCGTGATTGAAGACCTCGCCTCTCTACTTCCTCCGTAGCAAAGCACGCCGTATCAAAAGGTGTACTTAAACTCCAACCCCGACCCCCCCCCCTCCCACACCCACACCCACACTGCCAAATGCAAACAGATACATACATGATTCCTTAGGCAGATGCTGAAATAGGAGACCGCTTCCATTATTATTTTATATTTAATTGCGCCTGCCAAGGTTGAACTTGAGAACTCTGGCCCTGATATACCATATTGAGTCGTTGAGTTGCATGCACCAGCCAGGTCAACATAAAAGCCTAAGCTAATGAAGAAAAGTGGGTAACTCACTTATACTTCACCAACATTAACCCATAAATTCAATTTTTGCACATGCCTTCATGTAAGAAGGGATTCTGCCAAAATTTCATATTTACAAGAACTTGCCACCAAGAAATAAATACTACCAGCTTTAATTGATTATCAACAGAAGAAAGCTGCGACACGGCAAAAGTACAAGTACTGAAATATTGTCACATGGTTATTAGATGCTTGTTATAACCCTGGGAGAAGGCCAAACTATTGAACTATCACCAGTTGAAACAGGATTTTGGTATCCAATAATAAAGGATAAAATATGTGTTAGTTTGGGTCATACGATTCATTAAATGAACAAAAAACAGGACCCACCTGCAATTTATGTGCAGAAATTCGTGAATCATGTCCAACTGATATTCTTAAACGTCTCAAGCCATCTGCTTTCTTCTTGTTTAATAGCCATGCAGCAAAAGCTGCAGCTATAGCTTCAGTGACAGGTTCCGTGAGGTTGAC
Source organism: Chrysopogon serrulatus (assembly GCA_015844335.1). Classification (NCBI taxonomy): domain Eukaryota; kingdom Viridiplantae; phylum Streptophyta; class Magnoliopsida; order Poales; family Poaceae; genus Chrysopogon; species Chrysopogon serrulatus. Next base: position 23,622 of record JADLZL010001361.1, read on the forward strand.
AGGCTCACCTTCAACCCCAGCAACAGCAACACCACGAATGTCACTGCCAAACAACAGCCTCAATAAAAGCATTTCATATATAAAGCATTACAACTGTACTTAAAACAAACTAAGAGCATCTTTTTAAGTGTTTAACTGATTCACTCATTAACACTTTTAACAATGTCATAAATCCACTCTGACCATTACATACCACTGTGCACAAAATACCAAAAAAAAAAAAAAAAAAAAAATTGAACGTCTGTCAAAACACCTGAGCAATTAACACTCACAAAAGGACCTTTCTCAAAACATCTGAACAACTAAGTAAAATTTGCATGGTATTTAAAGTGCAAAATTTAACCCTAATCTTTCTGATATTATATTTATAAAGTAAAATGACACTATATCACTGTAAACAAAATTAGATTATCACAGGAGCGTAAATAAAATTAGATTATCAAAGGAGCTATATACCTGCCATTTTGAAGCTTCAGAAACTCAACTTTCTCAGAGGAAGAAACAACTGTGCCACCTTGAGCAGCTGTAATGAAGTTACTGTAAGCAATATTTCACACTTGGACATGCATGCATATTAAACATACTATAATACCTAAAATAAGTACACAAGCTGTGATCTGACATTGATAGTTACACATTATCTGAAATAAATTCTTCAAAATGAACAAGGGAAAACAATTTCTAACGTAACACTAGTGAGCAACCTGATTAATGAGAGCCTAGAACACACCATTGCAGCTAATGCCTGCTTGTTTGTTGAAGCTAGTCCACAGTGTCGATGTGGTATTTAACCATTTGGCTGAAGAATCAGCCACTGTCAATCTACATTCCTGGAAGGAATGCATGCTGCGGGTATTGAGTGAACAAAAGTCACTGGGATATCTTGTACCATGCCTAGTCCGTGGGTGATGTTGTGCCAAGAATGCATTTTGTATGGTCTTCGCTGATAATGCTGCACAGATTGCCAAATCTATCAGATCTCCCTATAATGTCAATTTAAGATATTGTACAGAATAATTGGTTTGTTTTCATTTGTTCTCAAATACCTTAATACCATGGATGGGCTAAGTGCGAATCACTAAAGTTTGTTCCCTTTCTTTTTTTTCTCAACTTGGGCACAAGAACTTGAATAGTTAGGCACAAGTGAACTAATGTGCTTTTGATTCATGGATGTGGTTTAACCAGGGTGGAATGGTTCGATATGCATCATGATTATAAACATCTTTGAGCAGAGGTGCACATATTCACTATAGAACCAACATATATTCACAACCTATAGAACCAACACCATATGAAGGCTGAAGTGTTGATTTCAATTTACAAATCGGCTAATTGATCAAAACAAAAAAGGGACCTCATGTCATGTGGGACCAAACCAATTTTGGACAACACATGCACCAGCATAGATATTCTGTGCTTTCTTCTGTACATGCACCTCTTAGTGAGAGCAGGTTCATGTTGATCCCCTTGTCCCACAATGCTCTGACAGCTACTGACACTATAGATAATACTGCTCCTAGCCACCTCATATAACTCGAAAGGTGGATCACAAATCACAGTTACCAGTCTTCTAATAAGGTAGCATTCTGAAGTAATTCAATTAAACAAAACTACAAGCATAATGAAGAATGTTCAAGAGGTTGTTGTAAACTTTCTGCCCTTTTAATTTCAAACATAACCAGTAACCTTGGGTGTTAGGTCAAACGGACCAGCATAACTAATTGGCAGAAGCAAGGATCATGTATTCAGTCCACATAAACAAACAGTTAACGAGAAGCAGCATAACATATTCAAACATGTTAAATATTTGGTCACATATTAAATACACCTATCAACAATTCAAAGCCTTAAGGTATCTTAATGAACTGCTAGCTTAATCTGTGAATGAAAGGTGTGATTAGCCTAGCAACGAATATTTTCTCGACACAATGAATGCACATCAATGTTTATGTTCCTTGTTCTCAGTGACAGACATCAAAAGGTGTCCAACCTCATTCTTCTCTTTCTCCTTACAAAGGGCATAGGGTGCGTGGGTATCATCCTAACTCAGGATATAGAAATTTGTGGGTCGACCCACTGACCCAATACCCAAACTGTTAAAATTAGTGTTGATACCCATTGGGCTGACCCAATATACTTTGGTGCCAAATGGTGTTATATCGTGTGGGTCAGGTGGGTAACCCACTCCAGCCCACGACGGCGTCGGCGACCACCAGCCGCATATGTTCCGTCGCCGCCGCTGCTCCCGTATGCATCCTCTGCTCGGTGGTTTCAAAATATAAATTCTAATCCTTGCTCCAGAGCCGAGTCAAATCATCCTCCACCCGCGAAAATCGATGCGGAGGCGGCGGGTGCTGTAGATGCGTCGCGGCCACACGGGAGCTGCAGGCGGGCGGCGGCCGCAGCAGTCATCTCCACCTTGCTGCTGATGAGGACATGTTGTGCCGCCGAGCCATGGTGTTCGTCGTCTTCCCGCCACGCCCCCACCCCCGGTGCCTCCCCGCGGCTGGCCGCGTCAGCGTCGGCGTCGGTGTCCTCCCGCTCCCAGTCTGTCTCGGTCGTCACTCCGAGCCCCAATTCAGACGAAGAAAATCCACTGCCTCGTTCCCGTTCTGCTATTCAGGTGCAAGGACCACGCAGTCGAGCTAATATCAACATTATGATTGATTTGTGTGCTTCTTCTCTGCTTCCGGCCTGAAGCTGTCCGTGCCTCCGCCGTCGACGGCCGCAGGTGGCCACTAGAACTCTAGAAGCAAGGATGGCAAGGTGCAGGAGCGGTCTACGCGCTGGTGCGCCTCGGTCCCGGGCTGCTGCAAGCTCTCACCAGCGCGGTTGCTTGTTTCTGATCAGTACAAGATGGCGCTGCTCAACTGGTGTTTATGGGTAACCCAATTATTATTGGTTTTCTTTTTGGGTCCACCCAATACTCAGATCTTTCACATTGGGTCAAGTGGGTCTGTTACTGGTTGACCCAAAAATGACCCACTTGCATCGCGAATCCTAACATTCACTATTACCAAGGGAAGCATAAGGAATTGTGAAACGTTATAGAGTTGAGCTTTCTGTAAGCAGTTATAGATGGAACAGACAGGAGTGGTATTCAAATCTCTGCTCTCTACATAGTACTAAAAGAAATTATTTCCTCCATAAGCCGTTCCTTCCACACAATGAAAGGTCGGTCTGAGCCATTCCTGCACCTCTCCTAAGGCTAGCCATGACTCAATCAACAGTTCAACACTATTAGATGTTATGATCATCTCTAGTTCAAGATTAATTCAAAGAGGCCATAACAAATACGACGACGGTTGCAAGCCATGTGTCAAGGCAAATTCACAGCCCGGGCCTAAGTTTTCGGACCTGAGGTCAATGTAGAACACATGTGTTACTAGGCCAAGCCAATTGCGGCCTAGTTCACAAACTTGTTTTTTTTTGTTCTGTTTTAATTTAAGCCATTGGGTACATAAGAACAGACTGAGAAAGATTTTTTTTCCCTCTTTTTGTGTGTGTGTTTGTGGGTGTGGGGGGGGGGGGGGCTTTGGGGGCTGGGGGGCGGGGGGGAGGAGGTGGCTAAGTTTAAGTTTCAGGCTTTAATTCTACGATTTTTAGAGCAATGTTTCAAATATACGTAAATAGATACTGTTGCCTAAAAATAATGAGTATATTCCCCTAAAAAATAAGTTTTCCCCATGTGTATTGGCCTTGGACACGCTAAGTCAAATAATGCAAAAAGAACATTTCTCTCTCAAACACTCCCCCTAATTTCCCAGACATTTTAAGAGAGGAACATCCACATGTATGACCTCCCTGTTCAGCTACGGTATCTGTGAAGCTCATGCTCGTACCCTCCGGAACCTGCTGAGGCTTATAGGATAGACTAGCCGATCCATGGGTTCGAGTTCGCACTCTATTCGATTCAGCCGGACAAATCGAAATAGCTATACAGCGCCGCAGCACGGATTAGAGAAGTGGGGGCGGTGGGGATGAACTCACCTGCCATGACTGCGCGCGAGTGCGGAGGCCGCCTCCTCGGCTCGGAGCTTAGCGGGGGCGGCGAGCACGAGGGAGGGAAGCGGAGCAGCGGTGGAGGGGTCGTTGGAGCCGATGGGACAAATATTACCCTGAGATGCGCACCGCCGGCAGGAAGTTGCAGGAATAAAAAAAATTGGTGAAATCGCCGTGATTGTGATTCCTCACGATCGATCTGGACCCGCAAAATTTCTATCTCGGCCCAACTCAAGTCATTTTCGGTGCTCTCTCTCTCTCTCTCTAAATAAGTCTCGTTTTTTTTATTTTTATATGCAGTAAATTTAACTAGATTTATACAACATACATGTAATATTTATATATTTAAATATGATTTTAAAAATAGATTAGATGTACTTAATAATATTAATTGTGATGTGAGAAAAAAGCTACCTATTTTTTTCGAGAGCATGTCACGGTGACACATGTTTTATCAAGTAGAAGTAGAATGCTAAGGTTACACCAATCTAAAGCTACCTTATACATATCCCATTACACTATCATCATAATCTAATTGTATTTCTCAAGTTGTACAACGACACATATTACCCTGAATTCTAAGAATCTTGTTGTCTTTTTTATTTTAAAAATCCATTAAATACTATATAAGGTTTTTAAATCATAGAAAATATCTTTGGCCTTCTAAAATTAAAAAAAGATTCTAAAGGTAGATTGGGATACAAAGATAAAAAAAAAATATTAAGAGCTTTATCACTAGAAGCTTCCAAAGTTAGACTTAGTTCTATAAAAATAAGAAAGGTTCTAATTCTACTTTTTTTTTACTTCTAGTTGATGTCTAAACATGTTTCTAAAACTTTCTATAACAAAAAAATAAGACACGACTAGCACAAATTTATAGTACGAAGACATGGAACATTAATCTATATTGCACCCATATTAATTGTATTTCATACTTTTGTCATGAAAGTTCTTTAAAACACATTAAGACATATATTAAAATATTTTAAATTTTCCATATTGTTTAAGTATTTTCTTTCTATTTTACAATATCTAAATCTAAAGCTTCTAAAGATATTTTCATGAGCTTTAAATATTTTATTGGATTTGTCTATATCTAGTGTTTTTCTCTTAATTTTTAGAAATGTATAGAAGTCTATGTGGTTTAAAAATCTTATCAAGTACTTATCAGATTTAATAAAAAACGAGCAATACAGTCTTCAAAAGTACTTCAAACCATATAAAGGAGGGAATTTAAATGTTTAGTTATATTTGGGGTAGGGTGTCTAGTTTTAGAGTTTGAGGAAATAAAATATACTATGCCGCTAGTTTAGGGAGGCAAAATGATACCCTATGAATGCTATGGCTAATCGGAAAATGAGATTTCTCATCTTGGCTCATAAAATTAGCCATTCCTCTAGAGCTAGGCTTGTTGGTTACAGCATCAGTGCACAGAATAGTATTGTTGTATCTCCAACAAAGATCTTAAGTAGGATATCTTATCTACTCTTTGGTGGGAGAGGAAAAAGCATAATCTAACTAGGTCCCAATTTAAGTCTCTATTTTATGAAGATCCCTACATACTTTTTTTAAAAATAAAAAAAATATAACATGGAGATGATCTCTTCTTCTCTAGAATTTGAAATTTGAACCATGGGACGTTTATGTGAAGGTTCTCATCATAGAGTCTCATATACGGGTATAAAATATTACATAGAAACCAACAATAACTACATAGAACCCCCAAAAAAAATGCTTCCCACTACACAACGTTATAATAACAGAGGAACAATGCACAAAACCCCACAAGCCCCCTCTCTCTAAGGGTGATTATTGTTTTGAAATCTGTGGCTGCCTCCACCAACACCAAGCTCCCCACTTGGAGGTGTATAATTAACATAGAAACTATGCATGAATCCACACTAACCTCTCCTAGAAACCCACCTATATCATGTTTCTCAACAGGGGGTGTGTAATTAATAGAGGAACAATACATAGAACCCCACAAAACCCTCCCCTCTAAGGGGATTATTGTTTTAAAACCCGTGGCTGTCCCACCAACACTAAGCTTCCCACTTAGGGGTGTATAATTAACAAAGGAACAATGCATAGAGCTCACACTTGCCCCTCCCCTCTAGGGGGTTATTGTTTATCCATGTTTCTCTAGATGGAATTATTGTTTCAAAAATCATGACTTCCTCCACAACACCATGCTTCCCACTAGGGGATTTATAATTAACATATAGAACCCCACAAAAACCCTCCCCTTCTGAGGTATTATTGTTTCAAAAACCGTAATGGTTCCACGCAAACCATGCTTCCCACTAGGATGATCTTGAAAATTCTTGGAGATGCTCTTATGCAACTCAAATATAGGAGTGACATTGAAGTAGGCTAACTCATAGTTGAGTTGAAAAAAAAACATAGGACATAAATTTTAAAATTTTAATCATGTTACTGCAAGAATGGTTATGTAATGGGTAACCAAGATGACACGATCGATTCCCATTGCACAATATTTACTTGAGGCCTTTGTTCTAGCTAGCCTTTTGAGAATTATTAAGTACAACCCAAAATCAAATATACAGTTGGCAGCACCAGTTCTTGTGGAGCTGGAAATAATAAGTCACTTATGTTTTATTTTTGCTTTATACGTCGGATCAATGTCAATGCTGATTAGTTTACCAGCTGATGAATACATATATCAGACTTAAGGTTCATGAAAGTGATTCCTGGCGACAATATCACATGTTTTTTTTCTTTAGTTGGTTCCCTGAATCATCTGATCATAACAGTCGTACTGTCGTAGTGTTGGACTTCATAAATTGGTGTACTTGGATTTATTGTTCACTGCGTGCACAGACATGCAGACTCTCAACTTTATACAACTACAACCATCCCAGTAAGCACACAAAATTTTAAATAGCCAATTGTTGTGTACCGGCCGGGTTTGGGATTTGAAGGTCTGACCCAATTAGTAAGGCACGGTTGCAGTGACTGTTCTATGCCTGGGGTCTGTCAGGATGGAACAAACGTTAACAAAACCGACTTTTCTCATTGTCTCCTCTAAATCCAGCATGTAGTACTCGTCCAGGAAAGGCTCGGTACTCTTCATCAGAGTGAACAAAACTGGGGATAGTTCCTGGAATACATGGAAATAAATGTTATCGTCCAGCGTGAGTCATTCCTTATTTGACGATTTAGGTGTTGTTGAAATATGGTGCTGACTGTTGAAGCTTACCTGAAGTACTTTGGATTTTGGCTGCAAATGATTTTAGAATGGAAAATGGAGTTATGTTAGTCAAACTTTTAACAAATGTGCATACTTGAACTCTCTAGGAAAAGCGAGACAAAAGAAATTCCTACCGAATTGTCTGTTAAGGCGATTGTTCCTCCTGGGCGAAGGACCCTGAATGCTTCCTTCACCAATCCGGTTATTGCTCGTGCTGGGCACTCATGGCACTGCAGGTTTTTTAGAAGGGGCGTTACTGCATTGGTGGTGACATATATTCTGTGCATTTGATTATTACTGCAGAGAATATAGCCATAAATTTATGGGAACCACTATTACAGATTTTAAATCCATGTAAAGCAGATTTTAAATCTGATAGAAATTTACCACATAAGCAAGGGAGACAAGGTCAAATGAATCAGAGGGCAGCCCGGTCGCTTCACCATTCGCATGAACCCAACGAATAGGGTTTGGCCGCGACAATTTTTCTTCCTTTTGTGCTGCCACAGCCAGGAAGTATGGTGATAGGTCGAGCCCCTGCATTATTCACAAACATTTCTGAATTGAGTGCACGGTTGTGCACAACTACAGTGCCATCAATACGCAGAAAAGACTGCAATGTATACAAGCCATTTACTATCTACTACTTGATTTATTCTTTTGGTAAACATGGGTTGCTTGTGATCAATGGTCCATGTGATGGGATTCAGATAAAATTGTACCAATAATGGCATCGCAATATTGAAAATTAATTAATATCAAGATATTGGAGCTTATTATTACTCCGTACGAGACAATTCACAAAAGAAGCTTAAACAGATTTGAGGGCTTACAACAGCTTGAGCAGAAGGGAACTTCTCGGCGAGGTATCTCGTGCTTACTCCAACAGAGCAGCCAATGTCCAAGATGTCATTAACCTGACGGTTCCCCGAGTACTTAAGATGATGCTCCTCAATTACATTCAGCCAGCTCCCACGGACGATTTGGTTCGCCTCTTCGATCGATGTAGCATCAGGTATTGCCCTCTTTGCGATTGACATTGTTGCCGGCTCAGCCTCTGCTGCAGCCTAGCTTATTCAACATCAATGTTTTTTTTGAAACTCATCAAATTAACAGTATGAGCGTACACAAAATATGATATCCTTCTGCTGTTATTTCCACATCAGTTAAATAACCAAGACGTATTTTGAGGACTGAATATAACGGTGTCACATTTTTAGGATTTTATAGAACGGCAACCTAGAATTATTACGAAATGTTGAGCTGCATATTATCAGAGTACAATGAGAAGGGAAAAGTGAAACGGGCTGAAGGGAAAAGTGAATTACCAGCCATGATAGATTCCCTTCGTCGTAGGCATGAAACGGGCTGAGATAGTCTGATGAAGAGAAACAAGAAGTTAATTATATATCACTCCAGTTTACAGTACTTCATATAGACTATCTTTGGGTTCGATATAATGGTGAAATTAATCAACGAAACTGAAAGGAAGGAAAGGGGAGAAGTGAGCTCACAGTCAGGGTACACGAGGTTTGGGTCTCGGATTCTCTCGAACACCTCGTACACGTCCGATTCCAGCACCTCCTTGGTCATCTCCCTCCACGGGATGTTCGACTTCTCCGCCGTCCTACACACAGGCATTATTCTTACCGACATCTCCGCCACCCCGAAGAGAACAGTAGTGGCTAGAAAGAACGGCGCGCAGGTTTCTATTCCATTTTGTACTACCTGATGATGACCTCGCGGGAGGCGAGCTTTAGTAGCGAGTAAAGCGGCTTGAACGCGATGAGCGCGCCGACCAGCCGCGACAGCGTGGTCTCCCCGGACCACGCCGGCCGCTCCAGCGCTCCCTCCTGTGGCACGCCAGTCCCCGTTCTAGTGACCGCCGCGACGACGATGCCATTGCGCCGGCGGCGGTGACTCGTGGGGCGCGAGAGGCCTTTCCCGGCGGTGGCGGTGACTCCGGCGCGCGCGAGGATCGCCACCATGTTTGGCCTGGCCGTCGTCGCTTTCCCTGGGCTCCAGTTTTTGGTTCGTGGTGGTTCTTGAGCTCTCGCTGGAGTAGTGGGTGCGCCGCAATACGATTAGTTCCGCAGCACGGATTACAGAGAAGTGGGGGCGGTCGAGGAAGTGGGGACGAACTCACCTGCCATGGCTGCGCGCGTGTGCGGAGGCCGCCTCCTCGGCTCGGAGCTCAGTTTGAGCTCAGTGGGGCGGCGAGCACGAGAGGAGGGAGGGAAACGGAGCAGCGTTGGAGGGAGGGGTGGTTGGAACCGACGGGTCAATATCAAATCTAATCCTGATCATCCAGAGTGAACTATCCCTGTCCGTCCGATCGATCCTACCCACGCCGGATGCCCGCCACGCCCGCGCGCCTTATCCTCTCCCCTGCCCCCACCGATGGACAAAAAATTCCTCGGCGCATGCAGCGGCAGCCCCAAGGGGCGGCCTCTTCCACACGCTGCACGCGGCCGGGCCGGCGGCGTCCCCGCTGTGCGGCTCAGGCGCGCGACGACCCCCGTCACGGCACGGTGCACGCCACCCCGCCGGTGGCCGCCGACGCGATTGCCCCGCCCAGCGCCACCCGCCTCCTACCACCGCCGAGGTCGCTACGCCGGTGTCGCGCACGACTGCGGTCGCCGTCCCGTTCTCCGTCTAGCGCGGAACTTATTTTTCAAATCTCTACATAAATATTAATTTTGTCTAATAAAGGAACCAATAAAAATTAATAGATATTTGTTATCTTTAAATTCAAATATACGTAGATAATATTTGAATGTGAATTTGAATTTAAACTGTTGGTTTTGTATTTGTTATCCAATAATTTTCTATATTAAAATTGAACTAGTAGAAAATACACTCCTTTTAAATTATTTTTAGTTCAAATTTAATATAGAAATTATGGAAAAGCCAAACTATTTTTTGTCACTAGAAAATAATCCGAGCTGCCCTTATCCCTACTGCGAAACGGAAGCAGATAACCGGTGTCTGCCGTTCCCTTGCACGGCGGCAAACATCCATGGCGACTGCCCCCTTGCCCTCTCGCTCCCTCCTGGCCCCGGCTCAGCAATCCCACCCACGGCTTCCCGCCTCCTTCCGCCTCTGCCTCTCCCACCACAAGGAACCTCCCACCGGCTCCAAGCGCCGCCAACGCGCCGCCACTTCGCATCCGGCCTTCTCTGCAGCCGCGCGGGGTCGTGCCAAGAAGATTCCCATCGCGGACACCGATGAGCCCGCCGCCGGAGTCCGCGTCACCGATCGTGGCCTGTCTTACCGCCTCGACGGCGCGCCATTCGAGTTCCAGTATAGCTACACTGAGGCCCCACGCACACGCCCCGTAGCGCTCCGTGAGGCTCCGTTCCTGCCGTTCGGGCCCGAGGCCACGCCACGCCCGTGGACGGGAAGGAAGCCGCTGCCAAAGAGCCGCAAGGAGCTTCCGGAGTTCGACTCGTTCGTGCTGCCACCACCGGGCAAGAAGGGGGTGAAACCCGTGCAGTCGCCGGGGCCGTTCCTCGCCGGTATGGAGCCGAGGTACCAATCGGTGTCCAGGGAGGACATACTCGGGGAGCCCCTCACCAAGGAGGAGGTCGCCGAGCTCGTAAAAGGGAACCTCAAGTCCAAACGGCAACTCAATATGGGTGGGTTCCCCCTCTTGCTGCGGATTAAACTGTCGCCGAATTAGGATGGGGATTGTTGGTACATGTTAGCTTGCTGCGGGCTATGAATCATTAATTGGTCACACTTGGAGTTCTGCCTGCTGTAATTTATAGTCTCCTTTGGACTTCTGCAGGTAGGGATGGTTTGACACACAATATGTTGGAGAACATTCATTCACATTGTAAGAGGAAAAGAGTTTGCAAGATAAAGTGCAAAGGTGTCTGTACGGTGGATATGGATAATATCTGCCAGCAGCTAGAGGTATTTAGCTCCTTTCTCCTTCCTTTTGGTTCAGTTGTTTGTGTTAGTCCAGCTGCAGGGATTGTGATATCAATACACAAATCAAATGTAATATGATCAGATGGTTACATAGGAAGCTTATCTCGCTGTTTACTTGCTCTCGGTCAACAGTTGTGATCCTAGTTAGCTGGTTGCTACATGTTTGGCCTTTGGTTGCAAGCTGCCAGGTCAATGCTGAAGAGCAGGATGTGAATAGGGCTCTTGGACAGGTGCTAATGATCCATGAAAATAGTATTACATGTACTGGCTAACTTGCAAACTACCACCAAGAAATGATTGCTTTGGCTAATAAAAGGATTATCTAGCAATCAAATTTCTAGAAGTTTTAAAGCTTTTGAGAAAAATGTTTCTATGGATATATTTTGCTAACAACCCCACACAAAAATTTTAAAACTTTTCTTCAAAGAAAAAATCGCTTTTCATTAACGAGCACCTTTCTGGTTTGAACTTGTGCTAGCACTAGATGTATTCAACTGAGAACCTTGCTGTCTGGGTTTAAATCATAATTCTTTTTCTACCCTTCTACATTTAAGCACACAGTAAAAAGTGGAGGTCAGTGTTGATCCAGCAGAGCAGTGCATTTATGACCATGTATCGACAAAATTTCATGATTTAATAAGGACAGGGGCGTATGACAGTTAAGACCAATAGCCCCCACCCCTTTTCTCTGAATTTCCAAAGTTCTTTGATGTTTTAGTACCTAAATCAGCCTCAAGTTTGTTTTACTTACTTATATTACTGGCGAGTCACCAGTGAGTACTCAAGGAGGAGTAGTAACTTTCTATAAGTGGTAGGTGGGGTGACGTGAGCCATCCAGATCAGAATTTCGGATGACAATCAAGCACATATGAGCCCAAGAATTTATGATGCTGAAATATATGGTGTACTTAGAGCAGAAGGGTCAAGCCTTGTTTGGATGTTGTAGTATTAAGAAACTATAGTATCAAGAAACTGTAGTTTTAGAGCTAGTGATGTGCAAAACTGTGGTTTAGAAAAAAGAGGTCAAGAGTGGAGTTTTTAAAACTCCAAAAAGACTACAGTTTCAGCAATACCATGGTTTTTAAAACCATAAAATTTGTTGCACCCAAACACTTCATGGTACTCTAAAACCAAAGTATTTCACAAAACCATGGTATTTTTCTAAAATTCTAAAAATACTTTGTATCCAAACAGGCCCTAAATGATATTGCACTTACTCCGAAGCATTTGACTTACCCCATAAACATGGTTACTTTGGAGTTATGAAAGTAGAACAAGTAGTTTTTCATGATTGAGAAGGTTACCAATAACATAAAGCTCTCCAAAGTTAACTATGCTAGCATATTGGCATTACTCTTTACAAGAAGCTTAACCCATGCCATACCTTTTCTCTGGAAGATAAAGGATTTGGAGTTGATGGATACAGCCTATACAGAAATTATGTGGTGCCATCCGAATCTTTTTTCATGATGCAATTTGCATCTTTGGCCACCAAAAAGAAATAACACAGAACATAATCTACTTTTTAATTGTATTTTTTAATCGTCTTTTATTATTATTATTAATTTAGCTGCATCAATAATGATACAATACACAAATAAAATGTAATTCAATCTAGGTGTGACAACAAGTAAATAAGATACAAATTCTCTCATTCTAGGTGTGACAACAAGTAAATAAGATACAAGTAAATATGATATCAATACAGAAATAAGTTCTCTCATTTTTCACATTTTGAGAGGCTGTGTTTGCTCCTAGAAACAAATACATCATTCATACTTTTAGAAGTCATCCTAGTTATAGATATAGTAACTACTTAACTTATTTCTGTGGTTACGCGTTTTCTCTCTTTTGACAACGTTGTCATATACTTCAACAGGAAAAAGTTGGAGGAAAAGTAATACACCGCCAAGGCGGTGTCATATTTCTTTTTCGTGGTAGAAACTACAATTACAGGACCCACCCATGTTTTCCGCTTATGCTCTGGAAACCCATTGCACCTGTGTACCCACGCCTTGTCCCGAAGGTCCCAGGTGGCTTAACTCCAGATGAGGCCACAGAAATGCGCACTAGAGGACGCCAGTTACCACCAATTTGCAAACTTGGTAAGGCTATTTTTCTTTTTTTCGGATTACTGGTTCCTTTTAGCTGTTCTGAATTCTGGATATACAGCATATTTCATGTGCCCCCCTTGATCCAGGGAAATCAAATTTTGACTTATACTGATGCTTGACTCATTGACAAGTATTTTGGCTAAATTTAAAAAAATATTTTGTTCAGCTGCATCATTTCTTAATATGATCATACATGATGTATTGATGTGTGCTGAATTAAAAATGGACTATACAGATACGTTAAGTTTTTTCTAAACACGCAGAAGATCTTCTGTTAAGAGAGAAGAAAGACAAAATAGTCAAGAACAATGACCTTACATGACCAAAGCATGCTTTTGACAACACCTTACACAGCCAAAGCAATGATTTGACAACACGTTACTTGACCAAAACAAAGACTGAACACTACTTTACATGACTCTTCGACCAACACAATGCATAGATGGAAACCAATGACTCCAACTGACCACAATATGAGATATATTCCATTGGACGTGGCCTGACAACTAGGATCGTTGACTGCCAGCCAAGGTGGACATATAGATGCTTGAAGGATCTTCAAATCCCATCCATCCACCATGGCAACCTTGACTAGGAAATTCATTCCCTCACTATCTATCATTGATGGCTTCAAGGTGAGACCACAAATCCTTTGCACCAAGGAGGTCACAGGTGATGGGATTTCTTCAAACTGAAGAACATTTCGTTACACCTATGCCAACTACACCGAAGGACAGGAGCAATCAGTGATGGCGACTGAAGCCTGTGAGAGAATATCCCTGCACTCCATCTCCCTGGAGCGTGGATGGCAATTTCCAATTTTCAAACTGACAGAACTGTAGGTGGAGAGGAATCCAGCAATAACGTCTACTACAGCCTGACTGATTTGGGTGCTCTGGAAGGCGCACCTGCTGACACGACTGGCCATATAACTTAGCATGTGTTAGACTGAGAGGCTTCATGTAATTGCGAGCGATGTGACCTTCATGCTTACAACAGAAGTAGATAGATGCATCCTTGCAGTTTGCAGCAAAGTTCTCACTACTCATTTACTCAACCAAAAAGCAGCACTGTCCAATCAGATCAGCATGCACTGAGCTTGTGATTGAACTCCAAGAGTCTGGTGGCGGTGGAAAGATTTGGCATTGGTTTTGTGATGGCCAAGTGGCATATTGTGGTAGGGACTGGTGAGAATAGCTGTTGAAATATAAGTGAATGCCTATCTTTTCCTGTCAGCTTAAGATTTTGGGTTGAGTTGGTTGGTGCATACAATTCAGTACGGTATCAGAGTGGGATGTCTTGAGTTCAAATCCTGGTGCGCTGCTATTAAATAAACTTTACCTGTCAGCTTAAGTTTTTGGGTTGAGTTGGTTGGTGCATACAATTCAATACGGTATCAGAGTGGATGTCTTGAGTTCAAATCCTGGCAGGCTGCAATTAAATAAAAATAATTGCAGGTGACTCCTATTTCCATATTTGAAGCCTATGGGAGCCTGCATGTGAGGGGGAGTGTTGAAGTATAAGTGGATTGCCCGCCTTGCCTTATCAACTTAAGTTTTTGGGTTCAACTAGTCCATGCAGCTCAATAATAGATGACTAGGAGTGAGAAAGCAGCAGCCAGAACTGGAAAGAGATGGCCTCTTCACAACTCCATTCCTTGAGGTGGCCACCGTCTCTGCATTGCCTCACTTGCTTAGGTAATGAGGCCGACAACCTATGATGGAGAGCTGCTGCAGTCCTGTTGGCGGTGGAGAGAGGCAACCGGCGACCAATTAGGGAGGGGATGGTTGCCGGGAGCAGCCTCCCTTCGTTGATTTTTTTTGTGGGCCCTTGAATTGTGTACACATGGGGATCTGGCAAGATTTTGGGGGACCTGGGTGCCTGGCACTGACCTATTTACCATCTAGGTGGCCCCTAATGGCTCCCTGCCATGTTGAGAGCGGGGAACATTTGCTAGCTGTCCTGTACTCTTTGGTTCCTCCTGGTTGTCTGAAGTTCTTTCATGCTGTGCATATTATATCCAACAGGAACAAAGCACGTTTGTATGCAATGTATCGTTCAGTAATTGTACTTTTCCAACTCTTTGTACTTTTTCCCAACTCTTTGTACACTCATTAACTTATCCAAATTTATATAGGGAAAAATGGTGTTTATGCCAACCTTGTGAAGCAAGTCAGAGAAGCATTTGAAGCATGTGATCTTGTCCGTGTTGATTGCTCAGGTCTTAACAAAAGTGATTGCAGAAAAATTGGTGCTAAACTTAAGGTTAGATAAATCTTGAATAATGTTCTTTAGTCATGGATTATTTTGTTCAGAAGTTGATGAACTCTACCTTCACAGGATCTAGTTCCCTGTATCTTACTGTCTTTTGAGTTTGAGCATATACTGATGTGGAGGGGAAGTGATTGGAAATCATCTCTTCCTCCATTAGAAGAAAATAGTTTCGAAGTGACAAAGGTGCAAGAAAGTCTTAGCAGCAAAGAATCTAATGAAAAGGCTACACATTCAGGAAATGTTCTTACCCAGATTGAGTTGGTCGGCATTGCAACATCTCACAAGAACTGCAACTTGGGTGAAGGTCAAGAAAAATCTGAAGATTCCATTGCCAGTGATACGGTACTGAATTCTGCAAAGGAAGTTCCTGCATTGTCCTATTCTACAACTGAACCTTCATCAGACAATCCATTGGAATATTCAGCACTAAGGCCAGTATGTGATATTATGGATCCATCCTTGAAGTTCCAAAGTATCCCAACAAACAACAGTGAAAATAGAGATCTGGTTGAGAAGTCAGAACACTCTCCAGATGCTAATTTGGAGACGAAGAGGAAAATAAATGATGGTATAAAAGGTACTGTTGTTCTAAATAGAGGTTCTGAAGTTCCATCCTATATGGAGGGATTATTATGTCTTTTGGAACAGGCCATTGACAGTGGCAGGGCACGTGTTCTGAGTGAAGATGAGCTTGTTGATTCAGATCTGGTCTATGAAAAGTCTGTTGCCTTCACAAAGTCAATTCCGCGAAGACTGGTTTTTGAGCATACTCGGAAGCCCAGTGCCAGGAGAAATGCGCCAGACAATCATGTAAGAATTAAAAAACATCTTGTAGAAAATAAACTGTCCAGCAGTCGTGTTGAAAACAAAGGTATCGCTAATGGAGGATTGGCAATACAGACAAATGACCATGCGCAAGAGTTTCTATCTGATGTGGTTCCTCAAGGTACCTTAAGAGTAGATGAACTAGCAAAGTTACTAGCTTAGAGGTGATGTTCTTTTATCAGCCATAAAGACTGGTACAACATCCTTCGTTTCATGTGCAAAAATTTGCATGTACTCTGAATTTGGTTAAAACAGGTCTCAGGTATGGTGCGTCGTGGTGAGTCCTTTTTAACCTTGAAATACTGCACTATAATCCTGTGCGATGTACAAACCACCTTCAGGATATGTATTCAGTCTGATTTGTTAGTTATCACCATGATTGGCCACTGATTATTGAGAGAACCATCACATGATGCTCCTAAAGATGTCTTGAACGAAATGGCAAGCCTTGAGCTGTTGCAGAAAGGCATTGGAAATGTTACTCTCAGATTGCAGGAGTCCGGTATTGGCGTGACTGAGATAAACAAACAGAGCTACCATGACTGAGACAAGACAAAGATGTTGAAGTTTTGACTCATTGCCACCTTCCAACAATACAGCTCAGTTGACTTGTGATAAATAGATGTGGGGTTTTTAGAAACAAACAGATGTGGGATTTTTAGAAACAGATGTGGTGACTGTTGGGGATGTAGTTGTATTTCTCAATGGAATCTTGGTGTAACTTGTGAAAATGTCAAACAAAGTGACTTTCACTTGTGAGTAGTTGTGGCATGTTTGATGCCGTGCAAGAATTTTGTAGGAACAGGGATTCACATTCTGACATTCATTTTGAGTTGGATACACAATTATGTTTGTATTAAATATGATTTTTACAAGGGGAGGGAGCCGCCATATATTATATTATCTTGCTTATTTAAAATTGGAGTTTGTAACTTTAAGACATAGTCCCACACGTTATTATTATTGGATTCTTGGGGATTTGAGTCCAAAACAGTCTAAATGAGAACGTAAACTCAGTTGCCAGGTCTTAAGTCCCGACCGGTTTCAATCGAAGTACGCATGCACAGAGAGCTATTGATTTGATTGTTCGTCGCAACTCTAATGAAAAAAAAACGAAGTCCTAAATGAAACGAAGTCCTAAACTACTCTAAATGACACTCCTAAACTACTCTAAATGACACATAACTAGTCTGTCATTATCTTGCCACTATTATTTGAAAACCGAAATAATTTTCATCGATAGGACATGAAAACTATTGATTGCTCAAAAAACCACCATTATCATGATCTAAGTCAAATTTTCTTTGCAAAACATATGTTAATAACAATAATCTTGTGTAGTCATTAATCACAAAAACTCACTATAGAGGCCTGGATGCTTTCACATGCTGACTTAGATGCTCCGTCCCTAAACAAATATGATGTTGTGTACATTGTTGGTTAAAATGCTTAAAGTTTTACCAGATATAAAAATAATAATGTTAATATTTATAACACTAAATAAATAATTATAATACTATGTTCTATGATCAATCTCATGGTAACTATTTAATATTATAAATATTAATATTTTAAATATAATATTGGTCAAACTTGATAACATAGTATTATTGTATGATCGTATCATTTTTAGAGAGTAGGCCGGATGGGTACATGCAAAGTTCTTTTGGACCTTGGGGAGTTATGGATACGAAGGCGGCCTTGTGGGCAGCAATACTCGTAGAGTTGGCCTAAACTAGTAGTTGCCTAGTTGGCATATTGGATGTTTAACTGGTGGTTGGAAGTAGTCTTTTCCTAGAAGTTGAAGCTAGAGCTATCTAAAACAGCCTCTAATACTTTGTCGACCTTGGGAGTTTATTGTAGTGGTGCTTTCTATTATTATTCGTGGGAAATGCCGGCAGACTCGTAAAAATTAGAGAATCGATGCCCAAAAATCTGAGGGAATACAGGGGAATCGGCGTAGGAGGCTCCATTGGCGAGTGGCGTCCCCTGTCTTTCTTTGCCCACCAGATTTGATAGGATGGACCATTAGCTATTTAAAATCTTAGAGCATCTCCAACAATTCCTAATTCTAGATTGTCATCTTTATTTTTTTAGCAAAAATAAAAAAAACTTCTCCAATAGTTTCTCATCCCAAGTTGTCATTTATCCCAAGTTGAAAAAAAGAGCCTCCGCGCGCGCATCCGTTCGTATTAGAAAAGGTGGAAGGATATAAACATAATTATGTTTCAACCTCAGGGTTCCTGATATAAGTTTTTAAGAGGTGGAAAGACATAAATATAATTTTATTTTTATCTCAGGTTTCTGATGTAAGTTGATCTTTGACAAGTAAATTATGCCAAATTATTGGAGAGAGATTTTTTTCACTTGCTATATATTTTAGATAGTTATCAAATCATAAGATTTGCCAAGTGAATTTTGGCAAACTCTTGGAGATGCTGAGCAACTCCAACAGTTTGAGATAATTTGCTTGCCAAATCTTGGTTTTTGGCAACTTCTCGAAAGATATGGCAAAGAAAAAAAGATTAACCTCCAATAGTTTGGAATAATTGACTTGGCATAATTAAACTTTTAGGCCCACTACTCTATTTTTTTTCCTGATTGCCGGCGTTTCTTCCTAGCCTACGTTTTGTGCCTCAGCGTTCCTTCCTGGCCGCCCTTTCTTCGCCGCTTGTCCAATCCTCGCCACCGTCCAGAAAATTGCCAAGCTGGCCGTCGTCCAGTACCAGATAGCAGCTGCCAATTTTCTCTGTCCCATCTTGCCGGTAGAGCAGAGATAACAGGCACCAGCAGCAGCAAAAGGACAGTGCCATGTATATACAATATTAATTATGATATTAATTAATGGATGCCATGAATTTCAGGCACGCAGCCTTGAGAGGCATGAACTGCACAACACGTACGCAGCCTTGAGAGCACAGCAGCAGCAAAGAATTTTCAGATTGCACCACGTCCTCAACAGTAGCACGGCGTCGGCCATCATCTACTACTACCAATGAAAACGTGCAGCAGCATCACCAGAAGGTCCAGAACCCGATCGACTATGATCTACTCGGCCATCGCGCAGCAAGCAGGCAAACCACCATGCCACAACAGGAACCCTATCTAAACCCGATGATTCGTCCATACATGAAACCTACAGCTGCCGCCCTGGCCACACAAAAGGATTGCCGTCTGCGTGGTCTCCCTGGATGTCGATCGGAAGGACTTCTCATGCGATGGATTGCCGCCGTAACTTGTGCGAGGGAACGCCTTGGCGCGCGCGATGGAAGGAAATTGCTGCGCGCGGGAAGGGGTTGGCAGCGCCTGCAGACTCTTTTTTTCAGTCGCAACCTGCCCGCATATATCCGCGCTGGGAAGCTGGTTTTCTCAAGTTGCCAAAAATAGGGAGGAGAGATAGGAAACTATTGGAGACTGTTTTTTTATTAATTTGCTAAAAATTTAAAGATGGGGAGGAGGGATAGCAAACTTTGGAGTTGCTTTAGCGTAGTAAATTTTGGTAGCCGACTAATCAAACCGAAAAATCTAAATCTCTATACCTATCAATAGGAAAGGTTATAAGAAAGCTCTTGGAGTTGCTCGCAGAAAGAATGTCTATTGGAGTCTATTTTGTAAAAAAAATATATATACTATTATTATTATTATTAGATCTAAAGTCAAGAATAGCATCTCTTGAGTTCTTCCAAGTCAAGCTTCTCTAACTTTGACCAAGTCTTTAGAATAATTTATTAGCCACAACTTTTCTAACTTTAACCAAATCTTTAGAAACATTTATTAACACATGCAAATTGAAATGAATACACTATTAAAACATATTGCATAGATAATTTAATCAAGCTAATCTGAAATTGTAGATATTTTTTTCTATAAACTGAATTGAGAAGTTTGACTTAGATAAAGGCAAAGTGTTATAAATAATTTGGTACGGTAAGTTGATCTAAATAATTTGGAAGAGGGGCATATAATAAGCAAAGGGGCTGAGACAGGAAGATGAAATTTACTGATTTCTTTGGTTCCATCTTACCAGATTAAACAGCATCTGCTACACAATTTCTTATCCACATGCTGGCGGTTGTTTACCGTTGTACCGTTTCCAGTGTAACTCAGAAGAAAGCAGCAACGGCAACAACACAAAGCAGTCTACAGGCAAACCTTGTATGCTAGAGTAACATTTACAGTTCTAAACCTGTACATATATTACAGGCAGTAGTGTCAAGTTTGAGAAACACACTGCTTGTTGGCATCACATCCATGTGCTTCTTGCAGTGATCCTCAGATGTCTGCATTGATTCCAAATATGCGGACCTTGTGCATGTTCGGCAATTTTGCCACAACCAGCACAAAAACTGCTATTGTATTGAGGAAAAACATCGGCTGCTTGTAGTCGGTCAAGTGAGATGCAATCAGATACCTGGAAAGACCAAGCCTTAGAATATATGCCACTCGATATGACAATATCAAATTAAATTTCAAAAATACAATGACATTGTTAGTTGCAAACAAAATTTTAACAATGACTAACTTCAAGCCAAGCATCGTACTCCCTCCATCCCAATTTATAAGACATTTGATTTTTTTGGCCAAGTTTGACCACTCGTCTTATTCAAAAAAATTTTGCAAAATATCATTTCTTTTGCCGTGGCTTGATTTATTAATAAAAGAACTTTAAGAATAACTTAAATTTTTCTATTTTTTAATAAATTTTTTGAATAATACAGTGGTCAAACTTGGGGTGAAAAAAGTCAAACGTCTTATAATTTGGGATGGAGGAAGTAGTTTTAAATTTGTCAAAAATGCTAAGATGTTGCACTTAGGAAAGGAAGTGTAATAAAATGTCCTGATGCAACTGCCTTTGCGGCACTGGCACATACTAACTGATTAATCATCTGTCAAACTTTGCACTGCTCATGAAATCCTAGTTCTTCTCATTTTAACTTTTGGATCACAAGCAACAAATTAGCCCTTGAAGGCACAGCAGAAGCAAAGTGCAGTTGGACAATAGCCGGAAGAGAAATTTCCTAATATTTGGGGTTGGCTAGATAATTTAGCTGAAAAGTTTTACAAACCTTTTTGTTGTTGCTCTTGTCTACAAACTCCTTTTATGATGCATAATTAACATTATTTATTTTGTATATCCAAAAAGCATGGCATCAGTTCAAGTGCATAACTATGCTCTAGCATTTTTTTTGCTTTCTATAATAGGCAGAAATTTATGCACAACCCAAGTTCAGAAAAGTAGTCTGAGGAGCAAGCAAGTACATCCTGTTGAAAATGTTACACCAAAAATTGTTTGTTGATTAGGAATGAAGGGGAACATGATTGCACAAGCAACCACTGCCAGTGCTGACAAGTATAGGTTTCCTTTCCAGAATCTGAAGAGTAATTTGTTGAAGTGCAAACTGCACAAGGGATGAAATGGTACTTACAACACCACAGGTACCACAGTCAAAAACTTTCTGTTCCGAGTAAGCTGCTGACCATTATCAATTTGCTCCCACCATGTCAATCTGCTGTAGATGCCTTGGTCATCAGCAGCAAAAGGGGTTCCTTTCTTCCAATGGAAGAAGTGGTAAGTGATCTGAAAATAGACATTTCAAGTGTGTCAACTGAAATTCAACAGGCAAGGAACATGAATAGCAGGAGTTGAGTTCTTTCACTTAAGTGGGTGGGTGTGTGTGGGTGGGGGGAGGGGGGGAGAGAGATTGGATGAATATATGCCATCACTTGGGTTAATAAATAATGTAATACACATGAAATGCATCTTCCTGAGTCAAAGAGACAAATTTGTTTCAAACACATCCCTGACCCAGAAAGACACATAATATCTTTATCCCAAGATAAGAATTTCCAAACATAAGTCTGCAGACTAATTATGGAACAATACATAAGTCTGCAAGACCCTTTTTTTTTGTGTGAAATCATAAGTCTGCAAGTCCAAATGTGCAAGTCACCATGACATGTGCAAGTCCAAATGTTAATTGTAGAACAATACATACGTCTGCAGATTACAATGTGAACCCTATCCAGGACCACTAATATGAACAAGGAAACAATTCTTGTTATAGAAACCTAATCAAAATTTGATCCACTAGCTATTCTTCATCGTACACATAAATGGACCTTTCAATAGTCAATATCTGATAACAACCTGTTCTGAATAAACAAAGAAATGGTCCTGGGCAAGAATGGCGTGCTTGTTTTGACTTTTGTGCAAGGGAAACCGTTCCACACACAAATGGGGAACAAAATTAATGATACGCTAACAGAATATCCCATCCAGCCTGACAAAGACAGTTTATTATACACTACTAACATTTGATCTCGTAAAATATTTCTTCCACGGCTTTCCTATATTCGTAGCAATCCAGGTTGAGGAAATATTTTAATTGCAGATGGACTGTCACTCTAATCCTACACAGGTTCCGCCTTTGCATCATGGCAAATCCAGAATTCCAAGAACATAATCTTCTTTGGCTAAATATGCAAGAATCAAAAGGTCCTGCCGGAACGTGAATGGCTACAAACAGTTGGGGAGCAGAAATAATCAACACCGAAAGAGCTAAATAGTTAATCCAGCTGCCAGTAAAATCAAATCTAGGGATTGAGTGGACGGAAGCAATCCATTCCGGGTTGAGAAAGGAAGGGACGAGACATGCGCAAAATCAACAGTCGATCGCGCGAGCGAGCAACCGCTCGTAAGCAAACCCCAGTAGAAAGGGCGAGGGTCTGGGGGACGAGATAGAGAGTGGGGGACTCACGGCGAAGTGCGCGAGGTTGACGACGGTCCAGGCCGCCCCCGGGGAGCATCCGGAGACGGAGAGGACGAGGAGCCAGGCGAAGAAGAGCAGGAGGATGTAGGTGGTCCAGACGCCCGGGTACATGAACCACTCCGTGTTCTTGTTCACGTCCACCGGCGGCGCCGCCTCGACGTAGTAGGGCTCTCCTCTCCGCCCCATCCCTGCGCAGGCCCTGGTCGTGCCGACGGCGGCGCTGGATCTCGGGGGTTAGTTTCGGCGGTGGCGCGCGCGGTAGGTGCACGGGAGGAAGGAAGGCTAGGGGGCGATGGGGTCGTGCTGGGTGCGTGAGTGACGGCCGGCGAGGCGTGCGCGGACGGTGCGGTGTGGAGTCGTGTGTGAGAGATGAAAGATGACAACAACCGTCTGGGTTTGCTCTGTGTGCGGACTGCGGATTGCGGAGTGCATCGTTGGGTTCGCTTGGACGCTCGTGATACTGCTGTCTGATCTGCTCGATCCAACGGGGAAATATCTCAAGCCTTCCGGATTGTTCCACGAGCGACACTGGTACCGTTTAACACGGAGTACAATCCAATAAAATACATCAGATTTATTTCATCTGATCCATATGGGACGATCACTCAACTAGACTTTTTTCCCAAAAATATCCTTTTTTGACATGTTTGGATATAGAAATATAGAGAGTGGTATAGAGAAAGAAAAATAGATAAACAACTAAGATTAAATGAGACATAAAGAATAAATGACTAGAATACAATAATATTCTTTGAAGAGTACAATAATATTCTTTGAAGAGTACGATATCCCTATTCCTATCCCAGTCCGTATCTAAACGGGGCTTTTCTGTTCCAAAAATAAACAAAACTATTTATCTATCTATATATCTATGAGCAAGTTTTTTTTTTGAAATATTCGTCACCCAAACTTATATCCACTCTATACGAGAACCCTTAAGTGGCAGTTCAAAAAAAAAGCCCTTAAGTGGCATTTGAATACTATAATGAGATGTAAAGAATAAATAACTAAGATATAAATAACTAAGATATAATATTATCCTTTAGAGGGTGAAAAATCATTTCCCTATTCCGATATCTAGATCATTTGATAGCTTATCTTAGGGTGGATATTAATCTTACGGTGGACCATACGTGAAAATAATAAAAACCTATGCTCATAGTAGGACATGGTGACTTTGGTAATTGAATTATCCTCTAAAATGCTAAATAGTACGTCTAGATTTCCTATTTAGTAATACAATCAAAATCTCAAAGATTTGTAGAACATATAATTTGGAAATCAACTAAGGAATAATTATAAGTATTCAAACTCCAGTACAAGTTCAATACATCACCTAGAAAAATATTGAATATCGTAATGTAACTTATTTATTTATTAGCCTAAACCCTAAGGATAAAATTTATTTGTTTTGCACAATTAATAAGTGGTTATTATGCATGAAACATACTGCTCTTGTTAATACTTATTATAATTCATAAAAGATTATAAGCCAACTTCTGAAAGATATAGGGCCTGATTGGTTTATAGCCAAATTTTTGTTGTCAAAATTCAGGTAAGCTAAACTTTTGGCAGTAATTTGGTTTGCCACTAAAATTTATCAATATCTTGGCAGTAATTTGGTTTGCCACTAAAATTTATTAATATCTCACACTTAAGGATATTTGGTTAAGATGTAGCTTTTGTAAAAGTTGCTGTGAACTACAGACTGTGAAAAAGCTAATGTGGGCTGAGAGCAGTAGGAAAAGTAAAAAACAGTTTAGTTAGAGCAGTTGTGAAACTATAAGTTATATAAGAATGTTGGTAATCCCCGAAAGGATTGGAGGACTTTCTATATTCAAATTCCTCATAAATAGCTATTGTATTCACATGTTCACTGTGAATGACGGTTTACGTATGGACAAATTAAATTTTACTAAGTTTTCATCAATAAAAAGGTGATATGGTCCACATAAATAGAACAATACCATTTTACGACAGATAAAGGGCTCATCCAATGATATCATCATCTCTCAACATAACTATCCTACTCTCGCACTAACCAAAGCATCAACTATTCTACTGCCAATGGTATTCATGGTATCCTCGTCCTCCACGTTTCACTCTCATCCCCGGCAACGTCCAGGTCGCAGCAGAGAGGATGGAACTGAGTGGGGCCGGTGAGTCCCGTCATCGACGAGGTCCAGGACAAGGACGGAGAGGGTCGGATGGCGTCAAATGACACTGATGCAGGGCCAGCAAGATGAGCCACCGATACACTCTGGCACCGCCTTCATCTCCACCTTGCATAGGACGCGCTTGCTACTCACTGACTCGCTCGAACGGGAGAAGAAAGTGGTTAGGGGGAAATAGAAGGAAAAGAATAACCGATGACAGTATAGTTAATTTCATTGGAAGTTACATCTCTAGTGAAAGCAACTCTTCCCTACTTAGAAAATAAATTACGTGAAAGCTGGCTTCGGTGAAAGCTGTTAGTCCATCAACTGCCTTTTAGTTGGCTTCTGAGCTTTGGAAGCAAAAGCTACAGGCAAAAACTAAACCAGACATACCCTAATTTTGATAGTTTTTTCTTACCAAACCTTTGTTATGACCTTTTTTTTCCCAACTAAACTGAATATAGCGTGTTTCCTTGTCTTACCAGTCGTTCAAATATTAGCTAAAAATTAGTCGTTTCAATTTATCAGCGGACTTAACAGAGCTCCACTTAATGTGCCTTGTACTCTCTCTATATAAAAAAGAAAGTTATTTTAGATAAGGATTGAGTCAAACATTAGAAACATAAATCATAAATAATTTTGTTAGTTTGAAAATATAAAAATCATATGAATAAATTTATCTTTAAAATATTTTTATAAAAATATAAATATATCACATTGTGATAAATATTTTTTATAAAAATCAAAGTTGGTTATATTTTGTGTTTATACTGTGAAAACGACGAGTACGTACCGGATCCCCTTAGGCCCAGCGCCCAGCCGGCCAGCCCCCAGCCCGAGCCCGAGCTCGCCCGCAGCCCGCTTTCCCGTTCCGTGCTGCCCCATCATCCCACCCAGTTTTTCAAACTTCAAGCCTCGAGAGCGGAGAGGCCAACTCATCCCACCGCGGCAGGGGAGTCATGGGGAGGCCACGAACGACCGCCGGCGCCGCCGCCTCCAGGCCCAGGCGCAACCCCAAGCCAAAGCCGGACTCCTCCTTCCTCTCCCCGCTCGCGTCGCCGTCTGCCACACCGCGCACCCGCACGCGCACCCACAAAGGCGCCATCCGCGGCGGGCACCCCTCTCCCGTGTCGTCGTCACCGGGTTCTTCCCCGCCGACCTCAACATCAGCTTCCTCTCCTCGCCGGACTCCGCCTCCCCGCCGAAGCCCAAGTCGAAGCTCAGATCCAGGGCCAAGCCCAAGGCGGACCCCTCCTTCCTCTC
The DNA here is from genome assembly GCA_015844335.1 of Chrysopogon serrulatus. Classification (NCBI taxonomy): domain Eukaryota; kingdom Viridiplantae; phylum Streptophyta; class Magnoliopsida; order Poales; family Poaceae; genus Chrysopogon; species Chrysopogon serrulatus. The sequence goes on from JADLZL010001361.1 coordinate 50,173, forward strand.
CCCGCTCGCGTCGCCGTCGCCCGCACCGCGCACCCGCAAGCGCGCCGTCCGTGGCGTCGGCTCCTCACCCGCGTCGTCATCGCCGGGGTCCTCTCCCGCCGATCTCAGCATCAGCTTCCTCTCCTCGCCGGGCTTCTCCCCTCCCCGCCGAAGCCCAGTGCCAGGGCGAAGCTCGCTTCGCGTGCGCCCCTCGTCGCCAGTCCCCGCGCCGCCACACCTTCCCCTGCCGCGCCTCCTCAGCCTGCGTCGGTGGCGGCGACGGGGGTATCCAGCGTTGGAGATCTCAGGACCGCCGTCGCCTCACAAATGGAGAACCTCAAGCGCCGACTCGACGCGCTCCATTCCCGCGCTCACGCCGACCTCGATGCGTCCTTCTCCCGCGTCTCCAAGCGAATCAAGGTGAGCCCACCGCGAACCACTCAACCCCACCCCCCCCCCCCCCCCCTCCCTCCCAGTCGTATCGGGGTCTGGTTTCGAGCTTCGTGATTTGCTTAGCTCGGTCCTACCAACACGAAGTGCTCCAGATTGTTGGTTGATGTTGTAGAGTGCTGGAGGTAACCATTGTTGCATGAATGAATGGCCTACGTGTCATTTCAAGATGTCATAGTCTCTGTCGAATTTGTAGATTAAACAATTAGCATATCTGAAATTTTCTCTGAACATCTGATCTAGTATGAGATTACTGTATCTGATTTCTGCAATTGACATATTTAGTACTACTCCCTCCGTTCCAAATTATAAGAGTTGTAGCTTTTCTAGATACATTGCCTTAGCTATGCACTTAGGCATACACTATGTTCAAATACAAAGTAAAAAAATTGAATCTAGAAAAGCCAAAACATCTTATAATTTGGAGTGGAGAGATTATATATCTGAGTTTCTGAAATTGGTATACAAGGTTACTATGTCAGAGTTTCTATACAATTAAAACATGCTCAATGTGCATAGTCTGCTGGTGGAGATAGTTGATATATATGATGTTTTGTATCATAGATGTGAACATTTGCACATAAGATACAAATCCATGAAATGAGCAGTGTATCTGGATACCTTCACTTTAGAAGATTGCGGCATTAGTGATTTAGTGTGCATATTGATACATGGGTTTTATTGGCGAGAATTATGTTTTAAGTGTTGTACTGAGTGAGGCGCTTATTTGTATTGTAAACTTCTCAGTACCAACGTATGCATATTTGCTGTGCTAATTCATTGCAGAGGACAATTTTTCATATCAGTAGAAAATGCAATTAGTTTACCAGGTGCATTTAATGAAACTGCCAGTGAAACTGCCTTTGGAGATGCATGGAATTATAATTGCAATTGGTATATCATGGTCAAATAGATTTCATCACTCTCATTGTTTGTAGTTCATTTATGAGGTAAAAAATTGCTCAAATGGTGTTTGAGAATTTTTTTTTGCTCAAATAGCATGGTGAACTTTTCCATGCAAATTTTGTATTAATAGTGCATTTTCCACACCTTTTAACCTCATACGCACACAATCTAGTTAATCCACAGATAATGTTTCTGGTGTTCTATTTGCTCTAACATATGTATTTTCCACACCAAAATTTTGACCCATGCTCTGATGCGCTCACAGGGTAGTTAATCCACAGATAATGCATTTTATCTATTTCTGTTGTTCTATTTACTCTTAACATATGTAAGATCCTAATTCACTTTTCAGACCCAAAACCAAGCTTGTCAGCAACTAGCAGATGAAGTTGACAAGGAGCACAAGAAGATCTCTGATAATATAAAAGAAAGTTCTGAGATTGCCAGGGTACAAATTTTGTAGGCCTTTCAGCATCTGGAAATTTTCTATTTTTTTTTTGTATTATAATGTTTATTTGTCATTTTCAGGCAAAGTACAAGCAGATCATCGCAGAGGCACAGGCATCCACAACTCGTGGTATTACACGCATACTATACTTTAAAAGTTTCTGTTATCTCTCTTGGATAAACCACTCTCTTGCTTCTAGAGTTGACTGATACGACCCCATCAGATTGCAGAATATGGTCATAGCTAAATAATAATAGGTGGAAAGCAGATCCTAAATTGTCTTCCATAAATGTTGTCTTTATTAACTGTTACTAATTTCTGTATGTTATTAGCATATCTCAACTCTTACATTATGTTGGTCTTCTCCATTCTCATTTCTCTCTAATAACTAGTGTGCAAGGTGACCATCCCTGAGATGACAAAATCTGTGGAGAAAGCTATTGATGGTCTGTGTACCCGTTATAATATCTCAATGCCAGTTTAGTTACCAAGTACAGGTTTTGTTCATTACACTTCTGAGTAAGTACCATTACTTACCCTCTAATGAACTGATGTTGATTTATCCCTTTCTCTAGCTTAATGTAACCTTTTTTTTTTTACTATGAGGATGCCTTTATCTTTCTTATTGATACTAAGATGTCACTGAGTTGTATAATATTCTTCCCTTTTGTAAACTTTTTATGTGTTGATATCATTTCCTATGTGCTTAATGAGCAAGTCAGGAATGCAATAACTTCTGTTGGCAACACATTGGTAGTTAGGGGGTGTTTGGATGGGAGGGGCAAATTTTTTGCCCCGTCCCATCGAATTTCGTCAGACATGTATAGAGTATTAAATGTAGTTTAAAAAAAATAAGTATTTACACAGATTGCAATAACTTTACGAGATGAATCTTTTAAGCCTATTTAGTCCATGATTTGACAATGTGCTGCTACAGTAAATATTTGCTAATGACAGATTAATTATACTTAAAAAATTTGTCTCGTGGTTTCCTGACGAGTTCTATAATTTGTTTTTTTATTAGTATTCAAAACCCTCTTTCGACATCCCTCTGACATTCCGATGTGACACAGGCAGAACTTTTTCCACACCATCCAAACACCCCCTTAATCTTTAGGCGTCACTATTGTTGTTATAAGTAGTGTTGGAAATACAGTGCAACTTTGACTTGGTTGGCTGTGAGATATTTTCAATTAGCCTGTGCAGTGAACAACATATTTCATCTTGCATTGTTCAGTAAAAGTCATATTGGCCAATAATTGAAAGGTTTATTTGTACTAAGGCAATTTGCTCTCACCTCTGTGTTCAACATTTTTGTTAAAGCTTGCGTGTAGAATATTGGTATTTTTTTCCTGTATGACATAACCACTTGTCTATTTGGCTGTGAAGGGGGCAACGTTCCTTTGTACTAAGATGTATTTCCTTTTCTCTGCAGATAGCCTTCTTCACATCAAGCGGACAGTTACATCCTCATGTCGCGATGGTGTGGTCGTTGTTTGGACATACTTAGAAAATCAGTAGAGTACAGACACATAGAAACATCTAATGATAGTTCACGAGAATAGGAAAGGAGTATGTAATAGCAAGAGAGAGTATCGGTATCGGTATCCCATTTTTTTTCCTGACTTCACTCAGTATCAAAGCAGACCATCGAATTCTAAACTGCTGTTCCTTCTGAAAGGTTTTAATCTGACAGTCAACACCAGCGTACTGTAAGATGAATTTTTCGATGATCGTCCAAAACTCAGACCCCATTTGTTTGCATGCCTGTCGATGCATCATTTTTTTTTTGGTGTGTGGTTTCAGTATTGAGTGTTGTGTATTGACATATACAAACTGTGATATTGACATATGCGCCTGAAATAGCCGAAGCTGACTTAAATAGAATCTGAATCAGACATGTGTTCCGGTTACATAAGCTGCATTATCAAGCAACGAACCAAAATAATAAGATAAACAAGAGGGACACGAGAAGTTTAGTAGACCCTAGACACGAAGAAAGAAGCTTCGTATCCAGGCAGGCTAACAATATCTTCAATAGTCCCCTAATTCCACCCCTCGTATCCATAAAATTGTTACATTAGGAGAGATTTACCACCTTTCCTTGTCTAGCGGTCCTCCAATAGCTCTGCTAATTTTTAGTGGCCAAAAAAAAAAAAAAAAAAAAAAAAAAAAAAAAAAAAACCTCCCCTCAAATAGAGGGGGGTTGCATCTTCCCCCAGTAGCTACTGTCCACCTCCAACTCACTCTCCTCCATCCTCCCTCTCGCCTCTCTCCCTCGTCTCTCTCTGACATGGCGTCGAGAATTCCCTCTAGCCACCGCTCCGATGGCCGCTGCCACTACCCGCCAGGCGGCTGCTCACATCGGCCCACTGCGGCCATGGCCGCCGCCACTACCGGCAAGCCCGGCACTGCTTGCCTCAGGTTGCACGCGGCCATGGCCTCCACCGTGCCTTGGCTGCCTCCGGTGCGATGCGGGAAGAAGAACCGAGCGGAGGGGAGAGAAAAGAAAAGGAAAAAAAATAAATATGTTGTACCTGACATGTGGGATCCACGTATTAGGGGAGTTGTATTGATGATTCTATGGTCTCTCTCCTAATAATCTCAAAAGTAATATTCCAATACTGTTTTATTGGAGGAGTTGTACTGGGAAACTGCTAGAGATACTCTAAAACCCTGCGAGTGCGAACAAACTTCCATGTATGGATCAGGACCTTTACATTGGTCACAGAATTTGCTTTCTGTCCCTATTCAGGAACCAACAAACTTGTAATGCCTGACACACAATACACAAAAGCTAGTGGAACTGTGGAAGTAAAATCTAGCCTCTAATTAGTCCACGAGCACACAAGAACTGCATCTCATGATTTTTTTTTTTTTGGTAGAATTACACATGGATTAGGCCCACAATGCCCAATTGCAGAACTAATGAGCAACGAGGCGACGACGAGGCATTCCCCTTCGAATCTGCATGCTCCATTGTGTTCAGGGCCAACATTTGCAGCGTGGTTGCCGCATTAGGCTTGGTTCAGCTTGCTCAGCCGAGCCTTGGCTTGGTCAAGTTGCTCTGTAACCCATAGCAAATCATAAAACCAGAGTAATGTTATACAACACAAGCTAAGGAGAGAGTTACTGGAGATGTTAGACAACCAATTGCAAATCTGAAACGCAATAGCATAGCAGTGATGGGCCAGTTCAGCATACTCTGCTCAGTTGTGATCACTGATTTGACGCTCTTGCGAAAGAAGATGTTGCCAGCTTTCTGGTACGCCGCCTGTTGCAAACAAAGAAACTGTGAATAAGATGGACATGTCGTAAGTTCATGACAAAGCAAGCTACTGGAAGTTTGATCCAGTAAGCATATCCATGCTCTTGCTCTCAAACAGGATAATCAAAGCTTCTGCCGGTGCTTTGCAATGCCTAAGCTTCTGCCGGTGCTTTGCAATTGTCATCTGATTACTAATGTACTGAAATAAGGTTATGTAAAAATGTAGCATCAGTTTATCGCTAGCCAACAACCCTAGTAGTTGCCATTGGTAATTTGGTGTTTTTGAAAGATCGTCATTGATAATTTGGTACCATCACAGAACCAGACAGAAATAGCAGGGGTGGATGGGAGACACAGGGGGAGAGGCTGACCTGAGAGGGATTCAGGCTGTCTAGCTCCGCGATCGCCACCTCATGCGCCCGTATCTGCGCAGACCAAACCAAATCCATGCGGCAAATTATTTCTCTCACCAGCCGAATTCAGAGAACAATAACAGGAAGCTCGCGAAGAGAACTACACGAAACACCGATAGAGGTGTGGAAGTATCGGGAGGTCGGGAATACCTCCTTCATGAGCTCCACCTTCTTCTCCACCACCTCCTTCGCCGGTGCCGACCCTGCTGCCGTCGCCGCCGCCATCTCTGTCCGCGCTTCGAGAAAACCCTTCGCCAGAAAGACTTGAGCTGGAGCACAGCCGCAACACAAAGGAACCATGTTAAGGCCCATCCAGTGAACTACTAGTTTTTTTTTTTTTTTTTTGAGTGGAAAACTGTCTTTACTCATTCAACGAAATATAGTTACAAATGCCATTAGGAGGCTCCAAATACCAAACATGTCTACCTACTGGTAAATTTACAGAGCTTCCAGCAAGGAGATGTGCATCCACAATTTGAACTTCGTCCTTCAAAAACGAAATCAATCCTTGCAAAGTTCTCCCTTCTAGACTTTATTTCCAGGACAATGGCGCCATACCTACCCATCCCTTCGCCCTGGATACTCCGAACCACATTGGCACAATCACTGGCCAGCCTTGCTATCTGCAAACCAAGGTCACTGGCCAAGGCCAGCCCTTCGCGACAGGCAATCGCCTCCACCACCTCTGCATCAGTGTTTCCTTCCATTACCAGTGCCGAAGCTCCCACGAAGTTGCCTCCCTCATCACGAGCCACAGCAGTCAATGCCGAGCGCCTCGAATTTTTAGAGATTGCCGCATCCACATTGATCTTGGCCAGCCCAGCCGGCGGTCTGATCCACCGAGGAGATCGCGCCCCCTGAGCTGTCGCTGTCCAAGTCTGTTTCTTCTCCGGCTGGACTCCCATGATCTCGCCAATGAATTGCTCAACAAACATATGGGTTGACAGAGGGCTCTGAAAATAATTCTCGTGTATTGCCTTGCGTCTTGCATACCAAATCGCCCATAGCCGAACAACGACCCTTGTAAGCTCTTCATGATTAAGCGATCGCATCACCTCTGCAAGCCAAGCCCTAGCGTCCAAGCATTGCACTTGGCATAAGAACTTGGTAATCTGCTCCCTTTCTAGGGCCCAAACGCACTTGGCTAAATTGCACTCCAACAGTGCGTGTCTCCAAGAATCATCCGCGCCACATAAGGAACAACCCCCATCCGTAGCCATGTTCCTACGGTGCCTGACATCACCTGTAGGAACTGAGTGCCTAGCCAGACTCCACAGGAACACCCTAATCTTAGAAGGAACCTTGATCTTCCACAACTTTGCCCATTCCTTCTCCTGTGATCTAGCTTCCGAATTGCTTGGGCGCTGCTCCTCAAACTCTGAATTCGTCTCCCGGCTTCGTACTAGCATACGATAAGCTGACCTGACTGTGAAGACGATTTCTCGTAGTGCAATGGCCAGAAATCTTCTTGCAACATAGTGCTTAGAGGAATGCCCTCAATAATCTCCCAGTCTATCGGCGTAAAAAATTCCTTCAACTTCTGTCTATCCCAACACCGCGAAGTCGATTCAATTAGCTCACTAACCAACTGTGGCGGGTTGGGTTTTGTTGTTCCAAGTGGTCGTAATAGGCCGTCTCTTGGGAGCCATTGCGTGTCCCAAATCCTCGTCGTCTCACCTGAACCGACCCTGCGGATCAGGCCTTGACGCAGCACTTGAACACCATCGACCACCGATCTCTATACCCTTGACGGTGAAGGGCCCACCTCTGCCTCCAGTAGATCACCCGTCGGGAAATAAGCGGCCTTGAGGACCCGTGCACTAAGCGAACCAGGATTCTGCAGAAGCCGCCAAGCCTGGCGAGCCAGCAAGGCTAGGTTAAATAACTCCATGTTTCTGAAGCCCAACCCTCCCATGTGCTTCGACTTTGATATATCATCCCAAGCAACCCAGCATGTTCTGCGCTTGCCCTCCTTGCTTCCCCACCAAAAGTCACGTAGTACACCATCAATATGCTTGCACAACCCTCTTGGCAGTTTAAAACATGACATAGAATATGTTGGAATGGCCTGTGCAACTGCTTTAATAAGCACCTCCTTGCCACCTGCTGAGAGGCTCTGCTCCATCCATCCCTGAACCTTCCGCCAGACTCTATCCTTCAAATAAGTAAAAGCTCCATTCTTTGAAGAACCCACGTGCGTAGGCATGCCCAAGTATTTCTCACTTAAGGCCTCATTCTGGACATTGAGAATTGCCTTAATCTCGCTTCGCACCTCGGCGCTACACCCCTTAGCAAAATGAATTGACGACTTGTCCAAGTTTATCTGTTGTCTGGATGCACCACAATATAAGTTCAAGACATTCCTCATTTCTTCCGAGTTTTCCCTATTCGCCTTGAAAAGCAGTAGGCTGTCATCAGCAAAGAGTAAATGACTCACTGTCGGAGAAGACGGAGCCACCCTTATTCCCATGAGATTCGATGACCGAATGCTGGAGTTTAAAAGGCACGAAAGGCCCTCTACTGCTAACAAGAAGAGATAGGGAGATATCGGATCTCCTTGACGAATGCCCCTCGTCGGTTTGAAAGCTTCCAAATTATGGCCATTTAGCAACACTGAGAACGAAACTGATTTTATCATTCTCATAATCATCTCCACCCATTTACGATGAAAACCCAACCGGGTCATAATTCTCTGAAGGTAATCCCACTCCAATCTGTCATAAGCCTTCCGCATATCTAGCTTAAGAGCACAAAACCTATTCTCTTTGGCTCTCTTTTTCTTCATGTAGTGCAGGCACTCATAAGCTGTTATAATGTTATCTGTAATCAAGCGGCCAGGTACAAAAGCAGACTGCTCTTCTGAAATTATTTCAGGCAGAATAACGCGCAGCCGATTAGCCACCATTTATAGGCTATTTTGTAAATCACATTGCATAGACTAATCGGCCGAAATTGTCCGAGCTCCTCCGGCTTCTCCAACTTCGGAATTAGGACGATGCTCGTCTTGTTGATCAGGGCTGGGTCATCCTCCCCTCTCAACACCCTCAGCAACACCGCAGACACCTCTTCTCCACAGATATCCCAGTGCCTCTGAAAAAAATGAGCCGGGTACCCATCGGGGCCCGGTGCCTTTGTTGGGAACATCTGAAACAGAGCAGTCTTCACTTCCTCACTACTAAAATCTTTCAGTAGTAGGTCATTCATCACCCCGGTGACCTTCACCGGTACTTTATCTAGTAGCTAATCCATGTGCACTATCCCTTCTGACGTATACAGGTTTCTATAAAATTCTGTCGTGAGATCAGCTATCTCATCCTCATCTTCCGTAAAGCTCCCATCACTCTTCAATAATCTAGATATTTTATTTTGTTTTCTCCTTTGATTCGCTCTCAGATGGAAGAAACGTGTATTCCGATCCCCTTCGGTGAGCCAGGGAATTCGAGATCGTTGTCTCCACATAATTTCCTCCCTATAATTGAGCTCCACGATTTTCTCCACCACCTTTAATTCCTCATGGGACGGACTTGTTCTTGTCGGGTTCGATCGCAGATGATCCAGCCGCGCCGTAAGACCCTTCAATTCACGATTTACACTGCCAAATGATTGCCGCTCCCAGCCATGCAGGCTCACCGACAAAGCCTCAAGCTTCTTCTGTAGCCCGTCCAGGGTCGTCACCCGTGGCTGGTCACCCCAGGCGTGGGCTAGCATACCCCTGAACTCCTCATGTCTCTCCCACATTAACTCATAACGGAATTGCTTGCACCGTCTTCCTCCTGAGTTAAGCGGTCTGCTATCCCATCGTAATTCGATGGGGCCATGATCCGATACCGCCGATGTCAAGTGTTTGACCACAACGGTTGGAAACCTGGCACTCCACTCTGCGCAAGCCAATGCCCTATCAAGCCTAACGCGACAGAAGGAGCCTCCAGCCACTTTCTTCTCAAACGTCCATCTTCGTCCTTCGAAACCAAGGTCCACAAGGCCGCAGACATCCATCGCATCACGAAAGCCATCTATCTGGCTACGGCTTCGCTCCTGCACTCCTTCATGTTCCGACTGCAGGAGTACTTCATTGAAATCACCGATACATAACCATGGAAGATAAGAAGCCTTGATGAACTTCAACATCTCCCATGTCTTGTGGCGTTCCGCAACCGGTGCCTCACCATAGACACATGTCAAACGCCACGGCTCACCCCCACTCTCCGTAATGATAGTATCAATGTGATATTGAGAGTACGGTAATAATTCAACCCTAATATTATTGTTCCAAAATATGCCAAGGCCACCACTGCGCCCTGAACTGCTTACGGCGAAAGCATTGTCGAAACCTAGGGTACCTTTCAAACCTTCCACCCGTGCTCGATGGACTTGGGTTTCCATTACGCAGAGCACAGTAGGGGCAACTTTCTTCGTGAGCTCGCGAAGCTCCTTCACTGTCACAGCGTTGCCCAAACCGCGACAGTTCCAGCTGAGACAACTCATTGTGCTAGGCGGGCTCCCTCCTCAAAGTCCGCCGGAGAAAGAATTGCACCGTCGCTGCCTTGCTTCTTTGCCTTCTTCTTCTCATCCTTCAACTTCGCCTTCAAAACTTCTGCCAACGCCATCCAATTTGGCTTCTCAAAATCCCAAACCCTACGGTGTCCTTTTACAACGAAAGTTCCACAAACCAGTGGCAAGCCTGCATGGGACCATTTCTTAACAATCACTGCATATCTACGAGGAAACCTCTCCCAGTCATATGCTGCCCAAACCTGGACAGTAGCAAAATTGTCAATCGCCCTATCTTCCTCGAAGTTATGGTACTCATACTGCTGGCTAGTGCAGAGCTCATCTTCTTTAACACCAGATGGGTCATCAAAACAGGCAACCAAATCTTCTTCCATGGCAGGTGGTGTATCATCAAAGCTGGCATCCCAATCGTCATCACCAAGAAGGCATGGATCCGACCTCTTAATCCCAGAAGAACTTGCCATATCTGAAAGATGGAAATTCCTTCCATCGAAGCATGGCCTGTTGGCACGATTACTATGCAAGGCTGCATTACTAGTACCATCTGGCCCCATAACCTCCTTTGTGTGAAGACTGTTCAGCCGAGGAGAGAGGCTAACTACGGAAAACGCTGCCTTTGGTGCTTGCTTGCTTGCTAGTGTTGCACCGCCAAATTAAAATTACAGAGCACGTGAGAGCAGAACAGAGAAGGGTACCAGGAACCTTGCGCTGACGCCGTCGCCTGAGTCGCTGCGGGGACGGGGGAGGTCGGACGAGCTGACGACGGCCGCCGGGACCGGCTCGAGTCACCAGGGGCGCCGAGCCTTGCTCTTCGCCGGTGATGGCGTCGGGCCCTAGGGTTAGGGTTCCGGCCGGCGGTGCCGCAACAGCTCCGGCGCGTTTCAGATGCAGGGTGGCAGGGGCACCGGACGACGGCGACGCGGCGACGTGGCCGGGCTGGTGCGAAATCGGGGGCGTGGGGATGGGGGCGGACGACGGCCGCCGGACCTGCTCGAGTCGCCAGGGGCGCCGAGACGGGAGACGCTCTCGCGCAATAGGCGGTCTCCAGTGAACTACTAGTAACATGGAGGCCATCTAGAAAAAAAGATAGGCCGGAAAGCACAGCCCAGGCCCAACTCCTCGGCTTTTCTGGCCCAATACTTGAGGCGATTCTCGATCTCACTGGGCTACCGGAGTCGCGTCTCCGACGCTCCGTCCACAGCGCCGGCGTCCCATCCGCCGGGCTACTCCGAGTCTGACAGACCCATCGGGCCGTCCACCATTGGCAATGGCAGCAGTAACCTTCAGGAGTTGCGGCCGAGACAAGAGGACAAGGAAGCCTCCGGTGAATGACACTGTTTTTACATGCTTCATTGTTCGGACTCATCAGTTTACCAGGCTGCCATTTGCTCCCAAAATGTATGTGCATAGTATTGCTGTTAATGTTATGAGTTTATAATGAGAGGAGTGATGGCACTCTTAGAAGTTCCATAATAAAATCTTCTGAAGGTAGGTGGACAAATATACATATGAATTAGTTTAGTGATTACTGAACCCTAGCTTTGCAACCATATGGGTTCGTTTAACTACATAAGATGTGTATTCAAATAGGTTATATGGAAAATAATACAGCACAAGTTCTATCGAGCTATCCTTCCAAGCTTATGTGTGCTTCCGGGTGGCCCTGAGGGCGAGCGGATGGGGCGGTCGCCCCGGGGCCCCTAATTCCATGGGGCCCCATCCCGGCCAGGTATATACGTATTCATTCAGTAGTACATCCGTTGCTTGGTTAACATGCCCACCAGTATAGTTGCGTCGTTTCTATGCTAGCCTGTCATGGGAAGGCCTTCGGCAATGACTCCGGATCCATGAATCGACGATGGTTGGCTCGCTCCACACCTCGATGCAGAGAAGTGACTTGTCAAGACTCGAGAAACGCCCTATGCAGCATATCCATATAGTCTCGCAAAAGGCAAAATCACCCCAACTTGTAATTTCTATCCCTATTCAGGAACCAACAAACTTGTAATGCCTGACACACAATACACAAAAGCTAGTGGAACTGTGGAAGTAAAATCTAGCCTCTAATTAGTCCACGAGCACACCAGAACTAATGAGCAACGAGGCGACGACGAGGCATTCCCCTTCGAATCTGCATCCTCCATTGTGTTGAGGGCCAACATTTGCAGCGTCGTTGCCGCATTAGGCTTGGTTCAGCTTGCTCAACCGAGCCTTGGCTTGGTCAAGTTGCTCTGTAACCCATAGCAAATCATAAAACCAGAGTAATGTTATACAACACAAGCTAAGGAGAGAAAGTTACTGGAGATGTTAGACAACCAATTGCAAATCTGAAACGCAATAGCCTAGCAATGATGGGCCAGTTCAGCATACTCTGCTCAGTTGTGATCACTGATTTGACGCTCTTGCGAAAGAAGATGTTGCCAGCTTTCTGGTACACCGCCTGTTGCAAACAAAGAAACTGTGAGTAAGATGGACAAGTCGTGAGTTCATGACAAAACAAGCTACTGAAAGTTTGATCCAGTAAGCACATCCATGCTCTTAAACTGCATAATTAAAGCTTCTGCCGGTGCTTTGCAATTGTCATCTGATTACTAATGTACTGAAATAAGGTTATGTAAAAATGTAGCATCAGTTTATCGCTAGCCAACAACCCTAGTAGTTGCCATTGGTAATTTGGTGTTTTTGAAAGATCGTCATTGGTAATTTGGTACCATCACAGAACCAGACAGAAATAGCAGGGGTGGATGGGAGACACAGGGGGAGAGGCAGACCCGAGAGGGATTCAGGCTGTCTAGCTCCGCGATCGCCACCTCGTGCGCCCGTATCTGCGCAGACCAAACCAAATCCATGCGGCAAATTATTTCTCTCACCAGCCGAATTCAGAGAACAATAACAGGAAGCTCGCGAAGAGAACTACACCAAACACCGATAGAGGTGTGGAAGCATCGGGAGGTCGGGAATACCTCCTTCATGAGCTCCACCTTCTTCTCCACCACCTCCTTCGCCGGTGCCGACCCTGCTGCCGTCGCCGCCGCCATCTCTGTCCGCGCTTCGAGAAAACCCTTCGCCGGAAAGACTTGAGCTGGAGCACAGCCGCAACACAAAGGAACCATGTTAAGGCCCATCCAGTGAACTACTAGTAACATGGAGGCCATCTAGAAAAAAGATAGGCCAGAAAGCACAGCCCAGGCCCAACTCCTCGGCTTTTCTGGCCCAATACTTGAGGCGATTCTCGATCTCACTGGGCTACCGGAGTCGCGTCTCCGACGCTCCGTCCATCCCCAGCGCCGGCGTCCCATCCGCTGGGCTACTCCGAGTCTGACAGACCCATCGGGCCGTCCACCGTTGGCAATGGTAGCAGTAACCTTCAGGAGTTGCGGGCGAGACAAGAGGACAAGGAAGCCTCCGGTGAATGGCACTGTTTTTATATGCTTCATTGTTCGGACTCATCAGTTTACCAGGCTGCCATTTGCTCCCAAAATGTATGTGCATAGTATTGCTGTTAATGTTATGAGTTTATAATGAGAGGAGTGATGACACTTTTAGAAGTTCCATAATAAAATCTTCGGTGAACAAATATACATATGAATTCAACTTATCTAAAACAGGAACGTATCTAGTGCAAACTAACTTTTCGTGAAAACCCGTGCAAACCACGGTAAAAAAGTTATCTAAATTCACCAAAAAATTCACACATGTAGATGATATGATAATACACAACCTTGCAAAATATCTTGTCGAAACTCAAATTCGTTTGTGAGATATAAAAATAATAAATTTTAAGCCGAGGAAAGTCGTCTGCAGATGATTTGGTAGAAATTTGTTATTTTTATATCTCACAAACGAATTCGAGTTTCGACAAGATATTTTGCAAGGTTGTGTATCATTATATCATCTATATGTGTAATTTTTTTGGTGCATTTAGATGATTTTTTACCGTGGATTACACGGGTTTTTACGGGAAGTTAGTTTGCACTAGATACGTCCCATCTAAAACTCTATCTGGAACCTGTAGTTTAGTGATTACTGAACCCTAGCTTTGCAACCATATGGGTTCGTTTAACTGCATAAGATGTGTATTCAAATAGGTTATATGGAAAATAATACAGCACAAGTTCTATCGAGCTATTCTTCCAAGCTTATATGTGCTTCCGGGCGGCCCTGAGGGCGAGCGGACGGGGCGGTCGCCCCGGGGCCCCTAATCCCATGGGGCCCCATCCTGGCCAGATATGTACGTATTCATTCAGTAGTACATCCGTTGCTTGGTTAACATGCCCACCAGTATAGTTGCATGCGTCGTTTCTATGCAGCCTGCCCTGGGAAGGCCTTCGGCAATAACTGCTGATCCATGAATCGACGATGGTTGGCTCGCTCCACACCTCGATGCAGAGAAGTGACTTGTCAAGACTCGAGAAACGCCCTGCAGCAGCATATCCATATAGTCTCGCAAAAGGCAAAATCACCCCAACTTAAAAAAAGCTTCCAATAGCAAAAATAAAAAAAGCAACCACGAGTAGATGAATTAGTATGATCACAGAGATGGTCTATATATACTTCCTCCATCACAAACTATAAGACGTTTGATTTTACTTCAAATTTGACCACTCGTCTAATTTAAAAAATTTGTGCAAATATAGTTAAATTTAAGTTATTCTTGAAGAACTTCTATTGATAAAACAAGCCACGATAAACCAAAACATAACATTATTAATGACTTTGCATCGAGAAATGCCAGCCAAAAAAAATAAAGCATTTTAATATGTATCAATTGTTTATTATGAATTTTGCTTTTTTATATGTAGTTAAGTGTTTACCATTAGCACTTCCTATGCAAGCGTTTAGTTCATATGTGTATAAGGGTCCCAAAATTTAGGTTTTGCCCTAGGCCCTAAAAACTCAGGGCCGGGCCTTTCCTGCAACTGCTGCAACTGTTTGAATAACATTTCTGCTACAATATACTTCTGTACTTTTCCAAAACATGCATGGCTATTTGCTGAATTGCTGTAGTCCTTGTGTTTCAGATGTGAGGAAGAAGCACTCATTTTTTAAAATATATGTTTGCTATTATTTTAAAACTCCAGTGATCTCTTGTCAGGAATGTATGATCAGGCACGATAAATGTGTAGTACAATAAAATTGATAGTTACAGCATCTATCTATCGAGACTTTTTACAATACTTGAAATTGCTTCCTATTGCCTTCCATTACCTGTATAAAATGTTGATTTTATTTTTAAAGGGTATTTTTGGTCATTGTGCATGAGTAACACCCCCTCTCCCCCCCCCCCCCCCCGGCCCGATCCGACGCCCTCTCATACTCGGCCTCGTCGTCGCAGCGGCGGAGTCCGTCTCCCGTGGCCTCTCCTCCACCATGGCCCCCACCAGTTCAAGGACACGCTGGTGCGCATCCTGCTGCTCGCCCCACGTCCTCGCCGGCCCAGCCCCTCGTCCTCGTCACGCCGGCCAGTTGGCTTCAGCCACCAGCACATTGACTAGGGCTAGAAGGCTAGCGATTCACACAGCCTTTAGGAGTGGGAGCCATCAGCCGAGAGGCCATGGGCTGATGCGATGAAATCAGCGTCGATGGACAAAGAAAAAAAACACGAGCATTGAACAAGGTGACGCTGGTCTGCCCGTGCTGATTGTGTGATCCAGCATTCGTGAAGCAGCTCGATGACGCGGGTTACGCCGCAGGCCGGGTCATGACCTGCTGTGTCCGCTTGTGCTAGAAACCAATGGGTAATGACCTGCTGTGTCCTCTCGTGTGAGAAATCAATGAAGCTCTGTGCTCGTGTGCGCAGCCATGGTAAGGAGAGCAGCGCGACGGGCGAAGAGCACGGAGCGCCCGAGCACGCGGAGGTGAGACGGACGCCCATGCTCTTCGACCTCGCCCCGCGCCGCCGCCCAAGCTTACCGTCCCTGCGCCGCCGCTAGCCCGTACTCGTACTCGTCCTCGTCAAAGCCACCGCTGCCGCCCCTCGACCACCACATCCCCGGCCTTGAGCCAGACGTGGATCGAGGACGGATTAGCGGTGGCGAACCACGGTTGAGAATAATGAAAGAGTAGAATGAAAATATTCATCTAACTATACTGTCCGACCTAACTATACTACTCCAAACATTAATTTTGTATTTATGAAGTTACTGTTTTACCCTTGATTAAAAAAGAGAATCACGAAAACAGAATTACCACTTCATTATTTTGAGTCATAATTCCCTCAGTTTTGGAGGCAATGAGAGGCAATTTGATGCATATGGCCCACCAACCATAGACACAGCAATCGCCTCCCGTTGTCTCCCTCTTATTGCCTCCCATTGCCTCTGTCCTTTTTAGCCGTCGGATCGGTCGTTGTGAGCCATCGAATTTTTCCCCAAGCATTGTAAAATTTTTCCTATCTCTTTTGGCCATTGATTAAGGTTCAAACTTGCGCTATCTCTTTCGAAAACATTCATGTATAACCTGTGGGACATGCAACTAGGTTTACATTGCTCCAGTGTTGCTAGCCACAAGCCCTCAACCAGAACCTTCAAGTCTTCCTTTTGTGTACAATATCTGAACAAACTAGTTATTACTCGTGTTACTGGATATGTGGCTAAGATCTAGGAAATCATCAAACATAATGCTTGACCTTTCTTTAAGCTCTTTGGGAGTGTGAGAGATCAGTTAACAGCCATGAATAATTACGAAAGGAAATGTGAAAAGAGATTAGTTTGGGCATGTAGGCCTCAAAATTGGCAACAAGATTGAAACTAATATGCCTTACAGAAATAAACGGAGGGGATACAAACTCTGTACTGAAATTTTACTGTGCTCGTTGTTGTTCTCTTTTTAGTCCCCACAGTGCTTCACACTATGTAGTCATAATAATCAAGTTATCAATTACTTAAATGAATTTCCTCTTAATGAAAAACGGGCGTTCAACCCGGTCGCGAAAAAAAAATTTACTTAAATGAAAAGTGGGGATGGAAGTATTTATGGCTACTATTAGCGTGTTTGAATTTGAGAAAAATTTATGGCTATTAGCTATGAAAAAACTGAATCAATATTTATTTGTTACACTTTTATGAAATGGCAGATTTGTTGTATCAAGAGCAAGAGAGTGAGAACTGATGTATGCTACAAAGCAAACCTGTGCTCCTTCAAAAGTCTCAGTGTCAATATCTCTTGTCTATATAAACTTCTGCCCAAATGATAGTTTCATACCTTTTTGTCTTTTCTTGTGTAAACCCCGGGAAAAGAATCTATGAAAGTCAATGGATATATACTATGTATATAATGCACACACTAAAATCAACAAAGGGAGAAAAATGGGTAAACAGAATTTCTGAAATCAAGGCAACACAGGAAACAAAAGATTGTGCCAAAAGAAAAACATCACAAAAAACAGCTAACCCGGTAGAACATCATTACCCCCAATTAATTAAAATTCTCTTTGCTTGAAAGGGTGAAGTGCACGGTCATGTCAATGGAAACCAAGGAGCTCGAACACAGGCAACAGGGGTTTCAACGATGAACTCAGTAGTTTTTCAGTTGCAGAACGCTAGATGACATGAAGTGATATTGGCTCGGCTCACCTCTGGCACTTGTGAAGTTTGCTGTCGATGAGAGATGAGCCAAGTCAATACCATGCCATGTCGCCTGGTTCTATGCTCTTGTCTCTCTTCGTCTGAATGCTCCTTCACTGCCTCACTTGGGTCGCCTTTATAGAGCAGCCGTGAATAGTTTTTTAAGATTACAGCTGTCGTGCCTGGTGCTGGAATGAAATCAAATCAAACAGCTTGATCCGGCACAAAAAAAAAGTTAATATTCAACTGATTTTTTTAAACCAAAACTCTTTGCATCGAATTACTAGAATGTTGACTCCAAATAAAGACCAGTGACGAGGTTGGATATATCCTTCGGAGTCCACTTCTTGCTGGAGAGAAAGCAACAAAATGTTAGAACTGAAGCGTGCTGTGAAAACGAAGCTAGCATCCGTTTCGTTGCATTTGACAGGGTCAGTGATTAGTTTTTCAGGCCGGCCGTGTGTTGTCCCCTTGTGAATCGGTCGGGATAACTTAGAAGAATAGCTCGCTTGCCCAAAGCAAACCGACCAGTGTTAAACATACACTGACCTCAACTAGCCTACTTTTTATGGGAGGCTGCTATGGTTACCTGACCACACAACTTTCACCTTACGTGTTACTTAATCGGGATGATTTGGCCTTAGGCACTTGCATGACTAAAAAAATTCCGTTCAAAGGTGACTGAAGTCCTGAAAAATCTCTCCCAATAATTCCTCTTCTAAATGGCATAGAGTATCTGGGCTACAGTTAAGTTTATTCGTGAGAAATCTTTCTCAAAGCTATGGATGACTAGGCGTGCTTATTGGTATCTGCCTCCTAAGTTCTATGACATCCAGACGCATTCATCTGCACATCTTTGTCAAGCTGGATCACTAGACCACTTGCAATGCATTGTCTTGTATCCTCCAAAACTACCTTGTGTAGTGAATCTGGAATCCTTGCAAGGGTCCAAAATGTGAACCAAGAGGGAAGGGGTGAATTGGGCCGCTAAAAACTTTTGTAACCCACTACAGCTCTAGCTATCTAGTATGGTTTGCAACTACAAGTTTAAGTAATGTCTCTAATGACCCACCCACAAACAGTTGTTCCATATGTAACCAATTATCTGCTAGTCTAAGCTATTCTAGAAAGATAAATGCACATAGTCACAAAAATGTGGTTAGTAAATTAAAGCTCATGTGAGAAAGAGCAAACTCCTGATATGAGGTGACTTTCTCATGGTGTAAGTTGTCGAAACACAAGCCCTAGTCTCCTCGCTACTATAATGGTACCATTCAAGATAAGTGCCGCAAGCCACTTAGGTTCACCATTTGCCATTGGGCTCCCCTAGGCACCAAGGCGCAATCCACTACGGAGCCTCTCTACCGGTGGAGGTATCCTTACTAGTGTATGGGTATCCTTGTCCACCAGATAGGCATCCATCAAGTCATTGTTGCTCCACACCAAGCAAGAGTGTGGGCTAGCTAGCTACCCTATGTATCTTTTTCATTTGCCATGACACTTGGTGTCTCGGTGAGTTTCTAATGATGTCGACGACCCTCCAAGATTGGTGTGGAGTGACGGGGATATGATGTTTTGGGGATGAGGAGACCCCTCTTCCTCGATAGAGAAGCTATGTAGTGGGGTTGTAGCTTAGTGACCATGAGAGTCATGTATTAAGTGGTGAGTCTAGGTGGCTTGTGGCACTTGTCTTGATTGTCAGAAGTCTTAGTTAACTAGAAGAATTCCCCGTGCATTGCTGTGGAAATTAACAATGGCTCTTATGTTATTATTACTTATCACAAAGATTTAGAACTTTTGAGTATATAATTTGAACATCATCGGTAACCTGGAAACCAAGAGGCATCTGCAAGCACTACTGCATGAGTAATCATCAGCCCCAAGAATTAGATGTTGGAGAGGATTGAACGACACTTATTTTAGTGGAATGACTCATGCGGCTTTTTGTTTCCCTCTTTTTTTTTGATGTACGTGGGTATGTGAGGAACTCCATATAATGAATGGCTAGATGGACGAATGGATTTAGTTGACAGTATAAATTAGATGGCTTAGATTAGTTGATGGCGTAGATCACTACAGGATCAAATAGAAGTTGTAGTAGGTTTCTTTTATAAGAGATATAGATAACTATCCCAATATTATGACTTGGAGAAGGCTCAGTGACCCATCATATCCTTTGAGGATTTCCAATGCAACATGGAATATGTGTGTTGTGTATTTTGGCAATTGACATTACAAGAGACATTGCCGTGTCTTGGAAGTGCGCCCTTCCTCACTTTAGCTCCACATTTGTGATTCTGCTTGTGCTCCTTTACCTTTCCTAGAGTGCTTGGTTAGTTGATTGGATTTCCTATAGGTTGTAAAACTCTTTGTGGGTGGGTAAGAAAAGACACAACGTAAACTCTAGATGCACATTTTGCTATAGTTAGCTGTTTTAGTTTATCTAGTGAGATTTAGGTTAATAAAGTTTTTAGTGACCCACCCCCTCCTCTTGGGTCACACTTTTGACCTTGGAAGCACCTCAGATTCTCTTCACTAGTGCTCTTCTTTGCACTGCTAGATGCTGAGTTCCTCATTATTATTGCTCTTTTTCTCCATGCTTGCTCCCAGCGCTAAATCTATGCTCTTGTAGGAACAAATCATGTCCTAGGTGGGATGAATACTTGATTTTTAGGGACCAGCCTGTTCCTATTGTTGATGGTCACTAATGTCAATTATAAACCATCAACTATTGTATAAAATGATAAATAAATTACAAAGCATAGTTGTAGGTTAAATAAGGAATTGGACTGCACCATTGCGATGGGCTTGTCGAGACGATCGAAATGGACATATCATTTGCTATATTCGAAGTCAAGAATCAAAAGATATCAACTCCACAGCGAAACATACGCCATTGGGCCCTAAAAGGGATAAGAATACATGTCGCCGAAGCGAAGCCCATGTGGGGGTGGGCCCAGGCTGACCGGCACTGGGCCTTGGGCCGACCAGCACCCCCTGTGCCGTCTCGCCTCCATCTTCTGGAAGCTTCCTCCACCACCTCTTAGGATGCATCTACACCGTATTTTAAGACGATTTGATCCAAGGGCTCACGTTTATCCCATCGGGCTATAAATACAGGGCCAGACCCCCCTCCCTGGGAGCACCACATTATTATGAAGATATAGAGACGTCCCTCAAAAGGATGATCTCTCACCTCTAGAAAATTAGGGCTAGACTTTCCAATGTAGTAGATTAGTTCTAGTTGAGAGTTAGGGAGAGCGGAGCTACGTCCGGGTTCTGGAGGAGTTTCTTAGGAGTCATCAAAGTTCTGGTATATCTTTGTATCTATTTTTGTAAGACTTATGCTTTAATATATTTTATCTTCTCTATTTACTTCTATGCATTATATTTGATTGGTTAGCGTAGTTGTTATACTTTAGCATAGGATCTCTATCTGTATTAGGTGCTCTAGTTATTACGTGTGGCTAGAGTAGTAATTTGTAGTGTAGACATAGAGTATAGGTTATAGATTACCTGAGGTTGCACCCAATTCTTATGGTTAGTTGTGGTAGCCCTAGAGGTGACAGCTATGGTAGGCCTTTTTATTCCACCATGTTGGAGTTGGTGTTTCGTAGAGCTTTAGGTGGCCTTCTCCAAATACTGCTTTCCCATCTATTCGAGAATTAAAAAGGTAATGCCTCTAAAGTATTATTGTGTGATTGCTTTATCTACCATAAATTAGTTATTATAGAATCCCAGTAATAGAGAAGTACTTAGGAACCTTGAACTCTCCCATGTCCTCTCACTTTAGCTATCTACTCTTTTATCATGGAATTCTCCTATGTGTCTATGTCATTTACGTATAACTCCTATCATTTATCATTTACCCTTACCTCTATTTTAGTCTAGTTGTTATACTAGTCGTTAGTAGATACATGATGATGAACTATCATATTCTTTACCCATTGTTTCCTAGTGGTAAAATATAAATAATGATACCTGGAATACTCCCGATAAAATGCTACAATGGTATTCTGTGCACTTGCGGAATCTTTCATATTTTAATTCTGCATAAGAAATACCAACACCTATCTAAAGGAATAATATTCTCCTCTAGGGATAAATTTGTTCTACTTCTCTCTGAATTAAACACCCACAAAATTAGGCTTCTCATTCTATCCCGTCCCATTCTTTACCCATTGTTTCCTAGTGGTAAAATATAAATAACGATACCTAGAATACTCCCGATAAAATGCTATAATAGTATTCTGTGCGCTTGTGGAATCTTTTATATTTTAATTGTGCATAAGAAATACCAACACCTATCTAGAGGAATAATATTCTCCTCTAGGGATAAATTTGTTCTACTTCTCTCCGAACCAAACACTCACAAAATTGGGCTTCTCATTCCATCCCGTCCCACCTCGTCTCACCAAACAAATCAAAACTCTCTTGATAGCGTGGCCAAAATAAATCAATACAAGCCTAGTTACACAATTGACACTCCCAACTGAATGTGAATGTGTACTAACTATGGAGGGGTGAAATAGGACACTAAAAATGTAACCTTGGCTTCTACTAAATATATAAATATATACTCCCTCCATATCAGTTTTAGAAGTCGTTTAAGACATGATTGTGCTTACCAATGTGTCATTAATTAGGTGGTATTTTTCCATGTATGCCCTCATTAAATAGGTTTGCGGATGCCTACTGCACAAGTACCATTGCTAGTCCAGTTGGTTGTGAAGCCTCATTTACAACTCCGTGGGCAGGGTTCAAAGCCCCTTGCGGCGCTTTTTTTTTTGCTGCATGGCGATTTTATTGGCGGACGTTGCTCGGACGGCGGCGCGCGTGCCAGGGTGCCAAAGGGTAATCGCGTCCAAAGGAGGAGAAAACAGCGCGGACGACTTCCTTTGCCACAACCAGCCTCCGTTCTAGAACGACTAGTAAAACTGATATGGAGGGAGTATATATTCCATTCATCCCAAAAGAACATATGATCCTGTGATTCAAACGTTGTCTCAAAAAACATGTAAACATGAGATGGAGATTAGCTTTTAGGTGGGAACCATAATATAGTTGTGTGGTTGGCATTGCTCCACCGCTGATCTATAAACTTTGAAAGAATGTTCTAGATAGGGTAACTTTTCTGAGTTCTTCTGAGTTTTGACATGTGGGGACAACGCAGGAGGGGTACATGTGTAATTTCACACTTCTACTAATCTCACCTTGAGATGTGAGATTGACATGTTTTTTGAGATAGAGTGAGTATATTACTAAAATTAAACATGAACACGTCTATTTAGATTTTTCTATGAATTATCTAGTGCACTCACCGCACAAAGAATTCTGTATCTTAGAGCCAATCACGGACGGAGCCTAGTGGGGGCGAAACTGGGCTCCGGCCCCCCCTCCATCGAGTGAAAAGATGTTGCATCTTCTATCATTGCACCTGCAAACTGTATGAGACAATACTGAAGGAGCAGCGGGTCATCTGCATTTCATTTGCGGCAGGAGTGCAGGACTGCATGGCGGCAAGCCGCGACTCCACCCTGCGAACAATACTCAAGTGCTTCGTAGTGTAATCAGAAATGGCATGATTGTATGATAGTACTGTACGTTCAGTTGATGTGATTGATGAATTTTCTAATCCTTTCTCTCTCACGCGTTCTTTAGATGTGGACCTGGGATACTCAAATATGGGATTAATTTAGTATTAGCATTAAATTTTCGTTATGAGACATCTTTCAAAAAAAATAGTTATGAAACTAATTCGTAATGGTGTCATTATTACGTAATGGTGTCATTATTATTACAAGTCTACTACTTTCTCACTAATCTAATACTTACTGTTGATGATAAATCTGTAATGTAATTTGGCCCCCCCTTAATTTTCGGTCACGCTCCGTCGCTGGAGCCAATCATACTAAGCTAACATGTCAAGATACTCTAAGAAAGTAAATTTACACAAATAGCAACTAGGTAAAGTGGAAATATAAATGCAAAAATTATACAGAGGGAGCAAACTAGGCATAAGGATTTACTAGAAATTATGCAGAGGGAGCAAACTACCTATAGTCCATGTTGGATCTACATTGAGTTTTTTTTTCTTGTCACCAAGCCTTTTCTATACAAGGACTTGGATTACCACTACAATGGTAGGCACCCAAGCTAGATGAAAAACTAGCCATAAATTAAAGGCAAGTCTCACCAGAACATCTCTTGCAGTCACTGATTTGCATCCCTGCGCAACTTCTTGCCACTTCTTCAACAAGTCGGGTTGACAAGCTTGCTGCAGGTAAGGTCCTAATAAGGCACCAAGGCATCGTCACTCCAACTCTACAGGTGTGGTGCACTCCTTGAAGCAGCGACAAGGAATTACTCACAAAAAAGCACTACGAGGATGATCACTTTTATCACTTCGATCGGTGGCTTGGTAGTCTTCCCAAGTGTGTAGTTGAACTCATCTATACTTCAACTCCTCTGTAGTTGAACTCATCTATACTTCAACTCCTCACATGACCGAGTGATCTATATATTTGTTTTAATATGAACATCCTCAATGGTCACAGGGATGTTGCCTATAGGGTCCGAATGAAACTAGCTATCATAAGATGGCATGGGCTTCTTCTATGATTCCATCTCTATACAACGAATCAACAATTCCCAGTATGTCTACGAAACCTATATGCGAAAAACTACAGATATTTATGTCACTGGTGGTCCCCTCTAGATACAGTGAGGATTCCTCGGTGGAGACAGGTACCACAACAATTAACTAGGCGTCGACTGTTAGGGAAGGACAATTTAATCATAAACCCAGTACGAATATGAATATGAATATACTACAACTGGTGCACTAACTAAATATGCATGGTGTGACCACTGTTATATGTTACTTACTGATGAGACTGCTAACCTTTTATGGGACCTATGACGCTAGGATCTAGCACTAAAATTAGTGCTAGTGAATTCTAAATAGACCTGCTAATAAACCTGCTAATTATTAGCTGAAGAGTTTATTAGTAGATTTAAAGAGTTGCTGCTAATAAGTGCTAATAGTTCATATACACCTTCAACTCACTATCCAACCATATATTAGAAGGTGGATCCAAACAACTTTCTGCTAAACATTATATAGCTAGCTAAAAATTAGCAACTATTAGCTATTAGCTAGCTAATTTTGGTGCTAATGGATCTAAACAAATCCTACTTCTGGCTCTGAGCGGCTAGCTAATCGTGCATAAAGTAGGCTACCCAATTCAGAGGGGATATCATTCTATACCATATCCAAGGCCTACACAGGTAACATATTCCACGGTATTGATGTCCCAAGGGAAGCCACATGCTAGCAGCTTATCTTCGTGAGATCCATGCGTTTCACTTGCTGATCGTTTAGATTAGGTCCTAGGATGTGCTAAACAACGTTGAGGATATGTTTGAAGGCATGTGCCATCGACCCACTCGCCACTGCGCATACTTTCCACTCCACTTACTTAGGTCAAAACAATGTTGACAAAACCTCATCTCGCAGATGGAGATTGCCTTGCCACGGATATTTGGTTCCCATGAGTCCATATAAACCACTCCTGTTAATAAGTGGTTTGTACTCCCTCTATTCTAAATTATAAGATGTTTTGGCTTTCTAAATATGTAGGCTTTATCACATATTTAGATATACTCCCTGCGTATCGGATTTAGAAGTCGTTTTGGATAAGGTTGGGTCAAACATTGGGAACATAAATCATGAATAACTTTTAAGTTGTTGACTTTGGAAATATGAAAACTATATGAATATGAATAGATTTATTTTAAAAAATACTTTCATAAAAATATACATATATTGCTTTGTGATAAATATTCTTATAAAAATATGAAGTCAAAGTTATACTTTTTAGACCATGTCACTGTCTAAAATGACTTCTAAATCCGATATGGAGGAAGTACACTATATTTAATATATCTAGAAAAACTAAAATATCGTATAATATTTTAGAACAGAGAAAGTAGATGCAAAAGACCTCATCAGTGAGGAGGGCTACCACCATACATAGTGTATAGTATGTACGTGAGTGTCATCATATATACATACGGTTCAATAATGGTTATTTGGGATGGATGATTAGTTAGTTATTTATTAGGGCTGCTTGACTCTCCAGATATTCTATAGTTTTCATAGCATTAAGTATTCTACCATGCAAAAAATTTTATGATGTGAACGAGAACTAAGGAAGAAGAGGTGAAAATAGACAGAAAGAAGAGGTGAAAATAGACAGAAACCTTATCTCACATCATAAACTGATTTGTCTCGTGCTCCAACACATGAGGAAACCATTTGTACTACGTTGGAGCCTTAATTTATCTCCTTCCGCTTCCCGCACCAAACTTACACTACTGAAGGCCACATTTGTAGAGGCGGCTCTAGATGCTCGGTTGGCAACCTGCCTCTAAGTTTCCATTTGTAGAAATCAGTGTTTTATAGATGCGGTTACACAGCTGCCCTAAAATAAGATTTGCTGGAGAAGTTGGCAACAATAGGCACCTCTAGAAATTGATTTATACCAATCGTTTCCTAAAAATCATAAATCGGGCCAAATTCAGTAAAAGAATTTTAATCCGAGGAGGCCCCATCAGGCAGCCGCATGTTGCAAACCATACAAGTCATATGACTTTTCGCGAGAAGCGGCCACGGGGATTTCAACCCACAACCTTAGACCTGGCGCGTAACTGCTCTAACCACTCCACCCCCAAAGAAACGTGTTTATAGGGCATAAACATGCCCTTCACTTCACCCAATTTTGAAATTAATATTTATGATCCTAAATGTATTCAAGTGAAAAACTTTTTAACTCCAAAGTTCTAGATATCTTCGAGTAGTACAACTTTAGTTTTGGTAGTTTCTCCATCCGAGGTTGTTTGAAAAAAATTTAAATTTCAAATATGAGAAATTTTCTTTGATAGATAATTTTAAATGAAAAAGTTATCAACTAATACAAAGTTGTATAACTCTTTGAGATCTATAAGTTTTGGTCTTTGTCATTGCACTCCATCCAAAGTTGTTTGAAATTCGAATCTTATTATGTTGTACCTATTTTTATAGACAAGTGTAGATCTAACCACCTCTGCAAATTGATTTTTAGAGGTGGGATCTAGCCGCCTATAAAAATCCATTTGTAAAGGCGGCTGCATCTAGAGCCACTTCTAAAGAAAGGGTATTCATAGAGGTACGTTTCTAAAGACAACTCCTTTTATGAACATTTTTTTTACTAAATTTTAGCACATGCATGATGATTTATGACTACACGTCTATTGAGTAGATGAGTATGCAACATAAATAACAGAAAATATGAGTCTAGACCTATATAGCACATGCATTACTGTATTGTAAAATTTTGGATTTTTCTATCGGTTGCCATTGAGAAATTCGTAAAATTTCACTGAGATTTCAAACCTTGGACGTCAGAGAGCTTACCGTTCATCCGAGTTCCACCCTAGATTAGAAGATGCTTGATAATGCAGCATCTCTCTTTCTCTATTTAAGGGCATATTTGGATCTTATTTTCATAGTGAGAATCTACTCTTCCATTTCAAATTATAAGACCAAATTATAAGATATTTTGACTTTTCTAAATACATTACTTGACTAGATATTTAGATATATTGTATATCTAAGTGCATAGCAAAAAGCTGTGTATCTAGAAAAATCAGAATATCTTATAATTTGAATAGATGGAGTAGATTCTAATAGAAAATGTAGAATCTTGATTTTAAGTAAAAAAAAAGGTTATTTGGATCTCATTCTCATAGTGGTTGAAAATTTTCAAATAGGTTTGGGATAAAATAGTTGGATTTTAGATTTTTATTTTAGAGTCAAAGTATTTGGATGACTGATTCTCATTTTTATTTTCCCACTATATACTCATTTTTAGGAGATTTAACTGTGTTTGGTTTAGCATCTAGAAAGTGCTTTTTGATGCCAACGCCAACTTAACGGGTAGAATTAGAAGTTGTTTTTGTAGTAGTTGTTTTCGTTTAGTACAATTTTGCATCACCTTGGACCATGCTTTTGTCCTTCAGCTTTGTACTTTTCCAAATGGGTAGAAACAGAGAGGCGTTTTACAGTTTGTGTCAATAGAGATAGGTAGATAGACAGACACAGAGAGAGAGAGAGAGAGAGAGAGAGAGAGAGAGAGTAGCTTTCGTAGTTGTATTAACCAAATTATTTATAACTCTTTCACAATACATAACTCATAACAATTTTTCCATAACTCATAGCTCACCAAAACTTTTTTTAAAACTCACAGCCGAACTAAATAGACCAAAGCATCTTTGAATTGTACGGATGATGGTGGTCTAGAGGGTGGTGATGATCGGGTAATACAATAAAATATTCGTCCTTTGTTATAGACCTTTGGTGATATGCATAAAGGACATGTTTTGCTGGGGACCTGGATAACTTGTATGGCAAAAAGTATCGTCTGAGAATTCAAAAGTTGATGATATTCACCTGACTAAATAAATGTAAAGAAATGTGTTTGGTTGGTGCTTGGACCTAGGAAAACCGATGTGAAGATAAAATATGCTTTTTTGTCTAATAAAAGTTTACTATCTTTTGTATAAAGAATATATGAAGACAAATATAAGATTTAAACAAGTAATAGAAAATCATAACCTTAAACCATAAAAATAAAAATGCTGTAAATGAACATGAGAAACAGCAATTTAATGTCTTGTCAGATAGAAAACCCTTTTTCAAGCAACATTAAAAATTACTATATACTTCGATGGATAATTCTTTAATTAAGTTTTGGTTGGTGGTCTCGAAATTTAAATGGATAATGGCCCATTCAAAAGTGATACAATTGCTCCCCGGCCGTAACCCAATCACAGACAGCGAGTCATCTTCTCCCCTGAAGATTTATTTGCGTGTCATCTTCTCCCCTGAAGATTTATTTGCGTTTACAGTGTTGAAACAAACAAAAAACAAGGATATGCTCCATCTGTTATCATCACTGCTGTTTTTTCATTAATTTTGCGTTTGCATCTACAGTGCGCAACCCAATCGCACCAGGCAATCACGGCATCAAGCATACAATTCAATTCTTTGATTAATTAATTAATACTAGAACAACACTTGATTGCCATCCAGGCAACCTTAGGGAGACCCCAACCAAAAAGGAAACAACCAAAATGCACATGTGCTCACTCATGGTCCATTACAAAGAAACTGGGCCTAGGCCTATCCTGTGAACGGGATTGGGCCTCTTTTAACATGTTGCGACTCAGGCTAGCCTCTCGTATTTCAGTATTTGTACTAGAAAACTTGGGGCGTGGCGTTGCCGCGCCATCTTGAGCTAGCCAGTGGTGACTGCACGTGGGATTCATGATGTTTAGGATTTCATTTGTTCCATGTCTGGTTATCAACGATGGAAATGAAAGCAGTTTCGTAAATATGTCTGATTATTTATTCTTCTAAAAATGTTTATGCTTTTCAGTTGAGATTGCAAAGTCTTTTAGCATCCCATACGTCAACCTAAGTCTGACATTTTGTAAAAGAGAGTAGAGGAAGAAAGAAACGCAATTGTCTTTCAAACTGAGCAAAAAATATTGTCTATACTACCTTGAAATTACATTGTGTTCTTTAGACTATATGATTTGAGGCGTCGAGATCTCACAAATGTAAAATTATTGCGCCATGAAATTTGATATAAGTACATGTCTCTTCAAATTGCAATCGAAACTTGCAATTTTCATATTTCAACCCAAGCTCGATGTCTGATAGAGAGGTAAAAGTGCAGGCTATAAGAACCTACCCATTTGCCCTGCAGAACCGAATATAATGTTAGGCAAAACATGTCAACAAACCAAGTAAATAAAACTCATTGCACTCTAGATATGGATAGCTGACCAAGCATCCAAAAGGCCCCCACCCCGAGCTCCTCCTCTGTGCTTCCATGCCCGGCCGCCGCCTGAGCTTGACGCCGGCAGTGAGCAAGGACAGCGGCGGCTGGCTCTTCTCCCCCCTCCTCCTTCCTCTTCGCTCCCTTAGAGGTGCTCCCGAGGTGGGTCCGCCTGGGGGCGCCCCTCGACGGCCGGCGACCGGCGGTGGATTCCGGCTTGCTACTCCTGAATCCGGCATCCCCTTGGGTGGATCTGGTGTCCTAGTGGCGGCTGCGACGCATTGGCGGCCACTTCTGCAGTGGTGGCTAGCTCCCTTCTTCGCCCGCGATTCTTGCGCGGCCACCCTCCCGGAGCGCCCGACGTTGGCGTCTTTGTGGGCTGCCGGGCGCCCAGCACGGCGGCGCAGCCGTGGGGTGCTCGAGCACACGGTTCCTAGGCGCCTAACTGCTGCGCCAAGGTGCCACGATGACCGTGGCACGATGGCCTGGCACAGTCGACAGTCTGTGCTGGTTGTGCAACGTCGGCACTGTGGTGGCGTGGACGGCGACAGCCTCCTCGTTCTCGCGCCTGTGGCGTCATGGCGGCGTGGCAGGCGGCGGTCCAGCGGAGCACACCAGCCTCTCACAATTCGGTGTACAGCGACAGTGATGGCTGCGCGGCTACCTGCTGTAGGCTGGCATCCTAGATCCGCCCTCCGGGGTCCGGATCTCGCTCCCCAATGCGGGTGGCTGCTGGGATGCCGCGTCACGCCCGGCGGTAGTTGGCCTCGGCCGAGGCGTCGGGGGCCTCTAGCTGGCCCTGTCCGGTGTGCAGTCTGGGACGGCATGCACTTTGGTGTTCCGGTGGCGGTGGTCAGCATGGAGTTCCGAGTGAAAACCTAGCCTAGTGGTGGCCGGGCGGACGATGGTGACGTCTTGACGCCACATACCTTCCTGAAGGCATCGTTCTTCGAGCTCCATGCCCCTACACCACCATGGTCAGATTCTGGGCGAATTGGCCTTCTTGCCGGCAGCTCCTCGGGGAGTCCCTCCCTCACTGTGTGTTGATGGTAGATAACGATCACTTTTAACCGTCAACTAAATGCATAAAGGAGATCACCACTAGAAAACATAGGGGTTTTAACTGATAATTTTCACGAGTTTTTGTGATTTCACATTTTTTTGCAGGATTATTCCAGAAAAGAGAAATTGGAGGATTTAATTGCAAGAATTGCACGAAACTTAACCGCGACGGAAAATATGTGCAACAGACTCAGGAAGGTTCCAGAAAACACCAGAAGAAAGGGTTAGGTGGTTGTATTATGTAAGCGTGGTGCTTAGATATCATATATACCTACGATTGCATCCTGATGTGCCGGATAGTGTGGTAGATCGTAGGCGTACAGGCCTATTGAGTCCTCTGTATTCCACCCCTCGCATGTAGGCTAGTAGAGCGCGGTCGCAAAGGAGGTGACTTATGTCTCAATATCCTCCCTAGTTGATGCTCCTTATCTTTGTTTTTCTCGAGTTGGTTGTGCTATAGATGAAAGTGTGTATATTGGTGTGATCTGTAGACTTATTATTTAGGGATAATTTAGAAGTTCTTTACTTTAGCCGAATCTCCTGTCTGACCAAATCATATTAGTTGAGTCTTTAATCTCTGTCTCTGGAAAGTCCTATTATTTTATGTTTATCTTTATCTTTATTGTTTATCTTGACTCACCTCTGCTAAAAACACTAGAGTGGTTGATCGCTATAGGTTTGCACATTTAAAGTCATAGTCATAATTCCTTTCTATCCCCTTGTAGCTAGATCCAACTCAATAAATGAGTTTTTCTTTTGGCTTAAAACAAATCAACGATACTTAGGAATCTTACCAGGTGAAATGCTACAACAGGAGAATTATCTGTGCGCTTGCGGATATATTCTATAGCATAATTTTTAGGGTAGACAAGTGTAGATTATTTTCCAGCATTTTTGGCATCATGTTAGGGATGACAACTTAACGTGAAGTGATGTTAGAAATGTCAACACTATGCCTATTGTGCTTCAATTCCACTCGCTTTGGTCGGTTCGGCAGCACTTGACCGTGCCCACTTGGTCGTCGTTGGATATCGTAGTGGTTGCTTGGCCACTACTGTTGCTCTCCCAGCGGATGCTTGCCGCTGTTGGTTCGTTGGCGGATGCTTTGCTGCCGTGTCATCAGCGTCCTCTCTAGTAGCTGCTTTGTTGCTGAGAATGACCTGGCCTTTCCACCGCTACGGATGTTTTGCCGTAGTGAGTTGCTTCTCCCCCCGACGGATGCTTGGCCATTGGCGGATACTTTGCCGCTGATTGGTTCGTTGGCGGATGCTTTGTCGTCGTTTCTGCTAGGCAGTCTTATGTGTTGATGACCATTGTGAGGTTCTTTTGCAGGCATAGTTGTAGGTCTTATGGGGGCGAGGGCAGTCGCTCTCTCGTTGTAACTTTTTATTGTTTTCATGTTTATTCCAATGTTTATTCCATATTACTCTCTACTATCTTAGCGGGTTGTAATCTGCGCTATGAGGGTTCTCTCATAGCTAACTTGTAATTCACTCCTCTTAATTAAAAACGGGCTATATTCCCTGATCGCGAAAAAAACTCTAGATATGGATAGGTATCAAGCAAACATTGCCAGTAGTTTGCAAATCATCAAAAACATTCAGCTGGAGACGACACCGTCATTCGGTGACAGATTAACCACCATCATTCAGTGACCTGTGGCCACGGGAGGCATTCCTTTGCTGCGGATGCTGGGCAGAGCATAGGACCTCCATGTGGCTTCAGCATCCATTGCCTTAAGAGCATCTGGAAACTCGAGCAGGTGGAGAACCTCCGTTTGGTCTATCTCCAAAAGCATGCCAGTCACTTTGGCAGCCTGCTCATGCTCCAGTTGTTGAACAAGAGGATACAGGTTTTTATCCAATCATGAGCACCCTTGATTGAAAAAGACCAACCCAGTAAATAGTTATACCAGTCTCTGCTGACCACTTGATCAGGTCGTTAATTGAGTTCAGGCTTTGTCAATTTATTGATTTTTCGGTTTCGTATACACCCCTGTATACATGTATTTTAGGGAGTGGATAGAATAAGCAAAATATTAACATCAGTACAATTTAATGACAGTAGGTAATCATATAAGCTGATTACTTGGGACTTGGGTGTATACTTATTCATTATTCAGACTCTACATTTCAGTTTATTTTTGATCCCTGATTCCCTGGACCATGTTTACCTCCCATATCACAGAAAGTCTAATTTCTCATGCTAAGCTGTCAAAACATCTCACTATTCTCAATATGCACTATTATTAAACACTGTACAGTTTTCATTGAGCACCTTACCCTGAAGGTATTTTCTCAAGTAGCGCGTAGGTACCATTCATGTCGAAAACTGTTCCATATGCTGCCGCGCTCGCTGGGACGCTCAGTTGCCGATCACAAAGGGCATTTCAACAAACAGTGGGAGTGCTAGTGTTCTATTTGCGAAGTTGAGCTTGTTCGCTTCAGCTAAAAAGCCGTTTTAGCTTATCAGCTAGCAATATTTTCTTCTTACATAAAATCAGCTGTTTTAACAGTGTTTTGGCTTATCAGCCGACTTATAAGTGCTGCCGAACAGCCCCATCGGAGACTAAGACACATGGAT
Organism: Chrysopogon serrulatus; assembly: GCA_015844335.1. NCBI lineage: Eukaryota > Viridiplantae > Streptophyta > Magnoliopsida > Poales > Poaceae > Chrysopogon > Chrysopogon serrulatus. The sequence goes on from JADLZL010001361.1 coordinate 83,244, forward strand.
GAGGGACTTGCATCCATCAGACCACTACTCCGCAATCCATCAGAAACAAAGCTATGATGCTGTTGCATCTTACTTGCAGTGGCTCACGGCCTGCAGGTATCCATGTGCTGTTGTTTGTATGCAACAGGATTGGCTAACTCGAGCACATGAATCATGCCACGGTCAGCAGTAACCCAGCGGGCATGATACTCGCGCTAGTGTGCGCGTGGGGATCTCGTCCAAGGATTGGGTTGGAAAAAGGAAGGACAGGACGGCGGCACCGCCGCTACCACGGCCTGCTGGCGTTGCTACCGCTACCGCTGCCGTCCGCTGTCATGCCTCGCGCTCGCGCCGCCGCATCGCGAGATCCTACGAAGTGCCGTCGCCACCGCGGGTCGTGGCCTGCGCACGCTGCTGCCACTGCCGCCCACGCTGCTCCTCGCGTCGCCACCTCGCACTGCCGCTAGGGTTAGCTTTTTGGAGGCACAAGTGTCGGGCGGTGAGGATGGAGTGTGGTAGGGGGTAGGCGAAGGGAGGAGCGAGGAACTAGCAGGAGGAGGGAGATGCGCGCCGCAGAAAGAGGCGGAGCATGAAGCGGGTTCTGGACGATTCGCGACCGCCCGTGGGTGGGGCTTAATGGACCCAACCCAAATGGTCTGCAATCAGACGGTCCATGTCTCTAGTTGGTTTGATCTGACGGTTCACGGGTTAGTGGGTGACGTGGCTGGCTCCTCCGCCCGTGAATCCCAGCAGATTTCGGACATGTTTTAGCTGGTTTAATTTTTGGATGGAAAGTCAAGTTGTTACAGTGTCTTTGCGGCAGCCCCTACAGTGTCTAGAATGTGCGAGACCACCAGCCGAAACCAGCTATTTCCAGCCAGCTGAATGGGCCCTCCGTTTTTTAGGGATACTAGGAAGAATATCCGTGCGTTACTACGGAACTTATAATTTATAATCCATTCACTTGGAAGATATTATAATTTCAAAAGATTTATTTAACAATCCATCATGCATTCTCATTCATTTGTAATTGAATTCTATAACATGGGTGGACACGCTCTATTCAAGGATGCTTGAAGTTTTATCCAATTGGGTCGTGCATTTTAATTTATGTTGTGGTTGAATTCTTCACCATATCTTAACACACTGTTCTAACTCGTTATAGTATGTGTGAGAGTAAATTATAACATAAACACGGGTATGTTTTATCAATATAGTATTATGCTATATGTCTAGATTGTCCTTGATGTCATCTTCTCGGTAAGTATACTACAGAAAAATTCTTTGAACAGTGACATACGAAATTTGAAGGATACTTCCTGCCAATTTTATTCTTTTATCGAACCAAGCAACATTTATTTTTTTCATCCTATTCTTTGCTAGTGGACAAGCACATGTGGCACAAATGCATTTGAATAGATTTTCCTGGAAGTAACAAGGAAATTTATAAAATAAAACGATGCATGTAACATATATAGAAAAATATCCATGATGCACAAACATGTGCCAGCTCTCGCCGCTGTCCGGTACGCGTAGGCGTAGGGGCATGATTGCGCCTGTATGTACGAGTCTTTTTTCTCCAGAATGCTCCACTGCGAGGTTGGGGGTGCATCCGTTGCGGACACTATCCATGGCAGCGATCGAGTACTCGTACCCGCTGTGTGTAACCCGATGGAACTTCTTGACGTCCTTGTTCTTGCCCACGTCCTCGGGTTGATGTTCACCATGCCGTAGAGCTGCACGAGTAGATCAACAATGGCAGCGAGATGTGATCGGACGACATGGCGGCAAGGTCGTCGACCGTCACTGCGATGCTCCTGTCGTCCGGGCTGAACACCAGGTGGTTCACGTGGCCGGTGGCCGCCAAGATCTTCTCCCGCTCCGTATCACCTTGATCACCACCGTCGAGTCGGTCACCTTTACTAAGAACACGATGAAGTAGCCTAGGTCCAGGCTGATGTCTAGCTCTCCGATGCGCCCTTGGGCTTTTCCCACGTCAACGAGAAAAATGATCCCCTGCCGCTAGGCATGTTGGGGAATGTGAAGATCGTAGTGGCTTTCTGGCGTTGAAGGAGGGACCCATGCACAAGTACAAGATGTCCTTTGTCAGGGTTCTTGTTCCGGATCGACGAGAAGATGTTGCCACTTGCCAGGGCCCTTGGTCTCTCATACACCACACGTAACTCCAGACTATTGGCAACTCGCACCATCTTGAATTCCTTGATGAACGCCAGCTTCGACATGTTGCTGGAGAGGGTCGAGACTTGGGAACACGCTAGACACCCAGAACGGCCTCATGTTGTTTACCAACGATTCCATCTTGTGGGAGTTTTGGGGATTTGCCCACACCTTCCAATGGAAGAAGATGATGTCCTTCATGCTGGGCCACAACGGCCACCCATCGTTCCTAATCAGCTTGCGTAGGTCAAGCTCGATCAAAGGAGGAGGATGCACACAGACCAGGGCATGGTGGCGGTGGTGAAGCTAGCGCCAGAGAAGGGGATGTCGACAGCGGTGGTGTCTTCCATTTCTGCAACGCGAGCCTGAACGCAGTGCACCACATGTTCGATCGCAAAGGGACGCCGCTATATATAGGGTTGCATAACTGGTAGTGTAGAACTCTAGTACGTGACTTGTTAGATTTCTGGTATGTTTGCCTCTTTATTATTAGGGATAGATAAATGCGCGGGATTATTTCTGAGAGGCCGGTGTGAACACGGCGGCAACGCGTCTCTGTGCGGAAGTGCCCACACACAGGGCCACCGGCCACCGGCCACAACTGGAAATAAGTTCACTGACAGGTGGGCCTTCACAGAAGAACCCCACCTGTCGGCCAGCCGTCAACCACGCCGCCGGAGCTGGGTCAGGACTCAGGTCTCAGGCGCACGCGCTACCCACGCATGCTCGCCGACGCAGGCCTACCCCAACGACCTGGCGCACACACTGACATGTGGGTGTCGGTGCGACGGCGGCCCCACCTATCGTTTGGCTATACCACCGTGCGGCTGGGCCTGGGGGCGTCTGGCCGAAATGAACGAAACCCTTCGTTTTCCGGCGACAGATCGCACCGCACCTCACCTCACCTGCTCGGCACGCCCTGCTATATAAAAGCTTGCCGCTCCTCCGCCGCCACGGCTCGCTGCCGCCGCCGCGCCGCATTCACATCGCCGCATCGCGCCGCCGGGGCCTGCTTACTAGACGGACGGACGAGGAGTGGACTGGAGTAACTAGCAGCAACCCTAGCCCGGCAGGCAGGCCCTGTCCAAGCGAAACCCTAGACTTCGCCGGCGGCGGTCGCCGGATATGGCCTCCTCGCCGCCGCGCGCCCCGCGGCCGTTCCTCTTCGACCTCAACGTCGCGCAGGAGGAGGTCGAAGAGGAGCCCATGGAGGTGTTTCAGGAGGAGGGAGCCCCGGTGCCGCAGCCCGAGGAGGCCGTCGTCGAGGAGGTCGCTGAGCACCTGATCGAGCAGTCGGTCCCTACCGTGGAGAAAGAGCCTTCGGAGGATGTGATCATGGAGGAGGAGCCTTCGGAGGTGATCATGGAGGAGGAGGAGGAGGAGGAGCGTGCTCTGGCTACGGCGGGGGAGGTGATTGGGGAGGGGAAGCGGAGGAAAAGGAGGGTGGACTACGAGGTCTTCGTGTCCGGGCTGCCGCGGGACGCCGCGGAGGAGGACGTGGCGCAGGCGCTGGCGGATGCCGGAGACGTCGAGGAGGTGCGCCTCTTGCGGGATCCAGCGGACCAGCGGCTCAACAAGGGGATCGCTTTTGTCCGCTTTGCTGCCGCCTGGCAAGCGCGATGGGCGGCCAACGACCTCCGCGAGGCTAAGGTATTGCATCGAATCTTGCCACCATGTTGTATAGATTCACATCGATTGCTAGCTTGATGAACTTGGGCAAGGTGGTTGGGGAAAGCTGTGAATTAACTGATGTTGAATTGATTGAGCCTTTTGCTAGGCGTTTCTGTTTATGCTAGTGGTTGTGGGATTGAGATTAATTCATTCTTACTTCAGAAACAGAGAAAGTTAGGAATTTGATATTTTTTATTGCTATACTAACTACTTTGAGATTAGATACGTTTTTTTTTGGATTGTTACTATCCTGGATTTAGATTAATGGACATGAAATCAGCTACTCTGAGTTAGCAATTTGGAATCTAGAGCTCAATATGTGGCTGCCTCAACTCTCAGGTACGAGACCCTGTTTGTCAAGGCATGATACTGCAGGAGATTACAAATACTATACTGTTAGGAAAAATGAAATATGGTGAATTCAATGTAGTACTTAGTGCAACACCTAGCATTAATGGCATTTGTAGCCGTGCTTACATCCCTGCTACTTTCCCTCAAAGAAAAAAACAAAAATCCCTGCTAGTTCATTACATATCATCTAGCTTTTCGCTAGCGCCCTTGGATATTATTGCTCTTAGATTGGAATATGATTATGTTTTTGCATTTGTCATTGAACTTTTTAAGTTCTAAAAGATATATTTTCTGAAAGCTTGACTTTTTTAATGTTCTGATTATCTGGTATGAACATATATTAATGGTATATTGGTGTTGGTCAAGGTCTAGTTTAATTAACACCTTTTGACACAATATCTTATACTGTTACAGTGTTACTTGAATGGACTAGCCAACTTAGTTTGTCCTCCACAGCTAGAATTATCTATTACTTTATGTGTGTAGTACCAAGTCAACAAAAATATGAAAAGGAAGTGATGTTGTAAATGTTTTGAAGGACCATGGTTTCACTTATCCATTCCAGCGGCAAATAAGCACAAGAAATGCCCCCACTTGAGGCTAGACCAGTAAAAAGGAGAACTTTTTGTGTTTGTAGCCGTTATAGGTAATAAGGTTATGACTTATGAGTACTGCTAACTTGGTAAAAGTTCACTCCTTTTATCATCTATCCAATTTGAGTTATTCACCTGCTAAGTAACAGTGTAATACTAAGGAAGAAAAATAGGATATCATGTACTTAAATAAACATGAATACAATACGCTGCCAACATATGCAGAAGGCGAACCTGCATTTAAAATTTAGTTACTGTTCATGATCTGAGCTACTAATGCACTAATAGTAATGCTAGGAAATTAAGGGCGCTAACTATGTAAATCCTAGTTTCATTCCTTGTTCTACTTAATGGATCTAGTTCACATAGAAGTATCCTAATTTAGCATCTTTTTAAATATGAGAGGTAGCAGTATGATTGCTCAACTTTTATAGCCATAAACATCCATTCACTCTTTGATTCATGCGCTGCGAATATTTGTGCAACTGTTCATGTCCAATTTGTGGTATGATTTTATGCTATTCATTAGTGTTTTAAAGGCATCGCTAGTCGTCCAGGCGAGAAAAATTTATGGGCGTCTGGGTTGACTAGCTATGCGAGTATATGGCATCCACCTTCATGTTCCAGGCATCCGTCTTTCTCGTTAGGCGTTCAGGGCATCGCCAAGGAGGCTGTGGCGGTTGCCTAACTTGTGAGCGCATGCGGGGAAAAGAATTGACCCAGTGCCGACGCGGGAAGGAAATCACCCCTTCCAGTTCCCTATTTGCGTGCGTTTAGGAAATCGCACGGGGGGTACTGTAATAGAGAGGGATTGAGGGAAGAGAGGCGGAGACCGAGAGAAAATATATGGCACATGCTGCTCCGTTTCTTTCATGTGCACTCGGGAGTTGCCGCGGATGCATCCCCGTGCCCCGTTCTTCATGTGCGCTCAGCGAGTTGCCACCGACTTATCCCTGTGCCCCGTCCGCGTGCGTGGATTGCATTGATTTCGTGCCATCTGCGGCGCGCAGCTTTGATTTTGTGCTGTCCGCGCGGACCCAGGGCAAAAAATAAGTGTAGGGCTGTTCGGCCCTGCCTCCTCGAGTCCTCGTTGGCCAGAAGCTCTGCTCTGTTCTTCACTGGTGCCCAGCTCGAGCCTGGCTTCCTATCAGGCTTGATTGAGCCAAGTATGTCTCTGCTCTCTCTTTTCCTGTCATCTCAAAGGCTGAAGGTTTCCTGTGCCCTGTTGTTGCTTGTCTACTTCCTCTTCTGGTGCTTTGTTTAATAGATACTATTCTCTTCCTATGGTTCCTTCTCTGCCTCTCCTCAGCTTGTGCTTTATTCTGTAGATGTAGATGTGGAGTGAAAGTGCTATTGAGAGATGACAGATTTCAGATTTGCTATTTTGCTATTTTAGATGTGTAGTGAAAGTGCTATTGAGAGATGGGATATTCGAGATTCGCTATTTTGCTATTTTATGTTGTGCACTAGTACTCAAGTACCACTACTTACTATGGTATCACATGCTAAGAGTTGGCCATATTAAGGTATGATTTGTTTCTAAATTTTGTGGTGTTATCTATTAAGATTTGTATGGCGTAACCTAGAGGATAACCTTATTCGCCTAGGCAGTGGAAGGGGGGTCGCTCACCTCGCCTTGCCTCATCGCCTTTAAAACATTTGCCAATCATGATGTTAAACAGGCTATTCACGGAAACAGCAGTGAGAGTGCACATATCTCCTTTTGTTTATGTTTAATTTATCCCTCTGAAAGTTTGTTGAATATGATGTATCCAGTTCTCTCTTGAGTGCTCAACTAGAGCAGCTTCTTGACTATAATTTTCTTCACTTGTACAAGCTTACAAGGCTTGCATTTTTCCTACTATATATCCATTGTGATTTTATACTATATGTCCATTTTCCTGTTAGACTATTTGAAGTAATATTTCCTTCTTATTGTGAATTTGCTATTGTAATGCATGCTTGTATCCTTATTGAATGTGTCTACATTGGTTTCTTTACTAAATGATAAATGAATAGGTAACATTTATTTTCTGTTGCTTATATTTCCAGATTAAGGGAAAAGCTTGTGGAATATGCAAGAACAGTGAAAATGAGACTCTTCATGTCCGGAATATATGCTTTGATTGGTCAAAGGATGATGTAAGGTTTCGTGCTTATTTGGTATAATGTATGTTATAAGTATGATTTTGTTTCATATAACAGGTGATCACTTTTTGTGCAGCTAGCTGAGAAACTGGAACCTTTCAAGTTGGAAAACCTGGATAGAATTAATCTAATTGAGCACCCAGAAAAAAAGGGTAAAAACAGAGGCTATGCGTTTCTTGACTTCAAGACTCATGTAGATGCTGTGGCGGCTTTTGTGAAACTACAGAAAAGGGATCTGTATCTTGGTACTGATTTTAGAGCGCACATATCATTTTCAAACACTCTTTCGCAAGATGATGAGATCATGGAAAAGGTACACTAACAAAACATCTATATCTCATAAAAACTTGTTGCTAGCACAGCATACGTTATCCTTCTTGCCTTCTACAGTATCTTCAATTTTGTCTTGCAATGCAGGTGAAATCTGTTTTCTTGGATGGATTGCCACCTCACTGGGATGAAGACAAAGTGAGAGAAATGTTCGGAAAATTTGGTGAGATTGATAGCATACAACTCGCTAGAAATATGTTCACAGCAAAACGAAAAGATTTTGGTTTCATTGGCTTTACAACAAGACAGTCAGCTTTAGACTGCATTAAGATGGTCAATAAAGATGGTGTTGGCGAAGATAGTGGAAAGGTAACCACTTTAGCGAGCCATTTATCTGGTGTGTTTCTGTTTCTTACCATTTGATCCAGATATGTCTAACCAGTAACCACTATGTTTGAATCTACAGGTTCTCATAAAAGCTAGTTTGCAAAGGCCAAGGCATGCTTTCAAAAAGCACTCCTGGCAAGGCTCTAGTTCCTTGTTAGGTGTCAGAAGAGGATTTGTAGATAAAAGTTCTAGTGGTAGAGGACACCACTCTGACAGATATAGGCATTTTAGTCCTGAAAGGCGTTCATATTCAGATAATCATTCTCGCCGTCACCGCTCCATTGATGTTGAAGAAAGGCATACTTCTGTGCGAGGATACAGAGCTTACTATAGAAGGGATTCTCCAGTGAATGGTTTGTTTCCATGTATACAAACAAATTAACTTGTTTCCATCTTCCTTTCTATCTCTGCACGAATTAACAGTTTTTTTTGTATGTCTGGTGTAGCCCCAAACTATAAATATGGAAGGACACATCCGGATACCAGAATCAGGGAAGAATATGCTGATAGACGATACACTAGTAAATATCCAAAACACATGGAGCGGGATGCATACCGCAGGAACAAATATGGACATTCATACCAGGAGAGGGCACATAGAACTTGCCCAGAATGTCACTTGAGTGGTCAAAATTGCGATTACTCCAATGGCGAGGAATTTTCTGCAATCAGCGGTTGCGAGCAGGCATACTACAAGACAGTAAGTGCAAAAGTTCTGTTGCTAGTACTTTATTGCCATTGGCTTGATGTTTATTGTAATATTGTTGCTGCTTCTGTTTCTTAGGACCGTGATCTGACGCCTTCAACTTCTCAAGTAGTATCTCATTGTGAGGATTCTTGCTGCAAGGTGGTATATAAGCATTACATTCTATAATTTCTACTTTATTTTGGCTTATGCTGACTATTGGAGCATACATTTCTTAGGGCCAGCAGTTGATGCCTAAAAGTAATTCTGTGATGTGTAATTGTGATGAATGCTATATTGTAAGTTGGGTATGGGCTCATCATTTTTCTTAAACATTAAGTTTTATTGAAGCATGGCATCTCAGCCTCTTGTAATCGAAACTTGCATTCTTCAGAATCAAGAGTCAACACCGAGTCCAAGTGAGCATGCCAGAACAAGATCTAATCTTCATCATCGGCTTGTCAAACGTTCTAATGAGCAGCAGAGGTATGTATCATGAAAGAAAGTGTGCATCTTTTCCTGCCGCTTGCTCCTATTCCTTAAAATTTCCAGGCTGTAACAGTATTTCATGTTTGCTGGCAGGCATGTGGCTGATGCACATTCTGCTTTTGAGGTGGAGTACACTGTCAGGGAAAGCCGAAGCCGGTATCTCTCTTCCAAAGATGCTCCAAGTAACTCCAGGAAGCACCATAGGTCAGCAAGATAGGCTTTAAGTCTCACAAAGATAGAGAAAATCTAGTAGCGGCTCGCTTCTGATACTTCGTAGTATGATCGATAGCATCTATTACTGGCCCCCGCTTGTGTGGCTGACACCCTGTTGCCGGGAGGAATCTGCTTGAAGGACAGCAGCAGTATACCTTCCCAAGTTATAACCAAATATTTTGCCTTGTCTCGGTTCTATGTATTCGCGTTCGATCCTCGAAATGTGATGCTGAACTAGTTTGGGTGAAAAACCAACAAATTGATCTTAAAGTAGACAAGTCTGGTTATCTGGATATTTTTAAAGCTCGGAGAGCTGCTGGCCTAACAAAACATTTGAAGAAGCGAAGCTCAGTAGGCTGGTTGGTTCTGAAGTGGACGCTCACCTTGCTGCGCCGGGCGTGAGCAACAAGCGCCTAGCAACGAGGAGCTTGCCTGTCTCGCTGCGCTGGGCGGGAGCAACAAGCGCCGAGCAACGACGAGCCAGGCAAGCTAATTTGCCTCTCTCGCCGGCAAACTGAACCTAGCTTAAACGGTCCCTGAGGTGCTTTGGCAAGGAAACCAAACGTTCCTTCTCGCTCGATGTTCTCGTTGGGCAAGGTGTAACTGACAGGGAAGAAACCAAGCAGCTCCGTAGTTTCTTGATTGTTATAGGGAACAATTGGGGTGACCGATTAGTTAGCTAGGTCAGTATCTCTTCTCTATGTGGTCAGAGTTCGAGTCTACTCACTTTTGTGGCTTTTAGCTACAGTGACTAGAGGGGAAAAAAAACTTTCTCGTTTGTCTTTTATCTAATGTATAGGTTTATGTTAGCTTATTTCACGGAGCTAGTGGTGCTACTGTGTAAGGGTGGGATAGAGGTTTGGAAGGTTTCTTGATCTACGCTAAAGGGCATAGATCAAGTTTTTTTAATTGTTATGTAAGCCGTTCTAAAAAAAATATAAAGGAGGTTGTAAAACACGGTGGGCTTTGGACCTGTATGGGCAATTGGAGTCACTGAGGGGCAGGTTTGGCAGTCGCTACCGTTGGAGAGATCCGGTTTCCCTCGGCAGTGGGAATTGTGGACGACGTTGTGGATATTTCCAAATATTGTCAATGTGGATAGTGTTAGATTATATAAGTGGCTAGCACAAATTAATGACAGTGTAAAATAGATCACTTGCATCTAGAGAATTATAGATTATACCTTCCCAACCTTTAGCGCAGCAGAAAACATGGCCAAGCGTGCATAGTCGACATCATGGAAACGCACGTAGTCGACGTCATGGAAGTAGTGCGCAACATAGCAACACCAAAAATTTCCACGGAGAGGAGTCTGACCTGACGGAATGTGCTAGCGCTCAGCGCAGTCCTCGAGGGACAACAACAGCATTAGCGGTGGGCGCCTCCGCACAGGCGCGCACTCAAGTGAGATCCACATTTACACTATAGTGGCCCTTTGCAGGAATGGAGGAGACATGCAACCTCCCACTAAGGCCCATATTTTGCTGGACATGCATCTTGACCAGGCCCTTCAATCCCTTCCCTACCACTGTCATGTCTCATCTAGAAGGACCGAGTCCTTCAGTCTCTTGCATGCATGCCAAGGTAAGAAGGGCACACTATTTTGGGCATATTTTCAACAATCTACAATCTTCCACTTACACAAAATAATCAGTGTGTCTAAATATTGCTACGTCGATACATTTGTCCTTTGTCCGCCCTTCTTAAGTGTGTGACCCCATAGGTTTATGCAACTAACGGTTATGACCTAGAAACCATTTCCGTTCAATAGTTAGCATTGGCATCTGCAAAAGCATACTAACCCCCAACGGCTCATGAAGATCATATCTTACACAACCTATAACACTCACCATTAGTGTCCTTTCGCCACACACGACACCTAGCCAAGTACAAGGTGAGTGAAGTGCTACCCTTGATTCTCGACTGTTTCTCACTCCGTGCAGAAATTTTATCGACTAACAATTGGCCCTTGTTCAGATTGCAAATTTTTGCAATCCAAAGTACAGTAACATTTTCGTTTTATTTAGCAATTATTATCAAATCATGGACTAACTAGACTCAAAAGATTTATCTTATGATTTATAACAAAACTATATAATTAGTTATTTTTTACTTACATTTAATGCTCCATACATACAGCTAAAAATTGATGTGATGGAGAGAGAGTAAAAAATCTAGAATTTAGAGGGAAAAAGAACAAGGCCGGTTAAGGCATGGCCATGCACTTTTAGTTCCTACACATCAAGAGGGCCCAGACGAGTCTCTCCTTGATATAGGAGAGGCAGATCCCACAGACTCTGCAACTTGCTTCACATCATACCTAGAAGCTATATTTATGACTACCCAGTTATGAAGTAATGTTTAGAAGCCCCAAAATATGAATTACACAATCTAGGACTCTACGTTGATCTCATGTCAGCGTGCATTAATATGTGTGTCATTTGTGAGATAAACCGATAGCACACATTCGTAGTCTCTTATAGTGGGTCGATCTGACACCGTGTTCCCAACACATGTCCACATTGTTGGTGCAATATCCAATATTGCTATGATCCATGGAACATGTTCATCCACCCAAAACATGTACCAATTTATCTCTTCGTCATAGTCCCACATGACAGATATAAGTTGGAGATCTCACTTTCACTAACAAATCACACATTCGCTAATCGCATATAACCAAAACATCATGGAACATATCACTAAAACATGTAAATTACAAATGTTGACATGATGTCATATAACCATTAAGGTATATATCATTATAAGCCTCCCACTAACACTAGAGTTAATCATGCTAGCATCTCATACCCATCGCTCTATTTGTGCCTCATGCTTTGCTTGTGGTAGTGACTTGGTCAATGAATCTGCCACGTTCAGGTCATTGTGCACAGTGAAAGTCTCTAATTTAGTTTTAGCTATAATTGATGAAATATAGGACTAACTCTATTGCTAAGTGTGCAGCATTAGAGAAAGAAAAGGTCTAAGTCAAGTGGTGGAGTGGAGATCAAGGTGATGGAAGTGCCTACAAGTGATCAAGCACTCCACATCTCGAGAAAAAGAGAAGAGGAGGAATGGAAGAAGCAAAGGTAACTAGGGCTATTCATTTTGTCGGCTATAAGAGTGTAGAGAAAAAATAATCAGGCTTAGGATCAATAACTGTACTGTTAAGAGGGGTGATCTCGTGGTGATATAGTTGTCTAAATGCCACTAGGTGATTTTTTTGCTCACATTTGCATCAGAACCTAGTGTGCTAATAAATTCTTGCAAAATTCATTTGAAAATACTAACACGCGTTGTAACATCCCGTCTCCTCGAGACCGGACCCATTTACATCTGATAGCTGTAATAGGATCAATATTACACTCGCAGATCAACACCAGTCTTTTCTGCGTACTTTGTCCTTACTCATGCGTTCATGCGTACCTGGAAACGAATACCCGGTCGGTCACCTATCCTGAAATTGCTCCAGGCCAAGCACGCTTAACTCTGTAGTTCTTTCGAGATGAACTTTCAGAAAAAAAAGTTACAACTTATTGGTATTAGTGTCATATTAATCCTATTAAGCTCTGGGCCGGGGTCTTACATCCTCACCCTCTTAAGAGATCGACGTCCTCATCGATCAACCTCAGGCCAGGAACCTCCTCTGTTGGCCACGTCTGTATGTCCAGTGCCAACGTATATGTCATGCTGTGTGACCACTCTGGATCCACATCAGCCATGCGCACTATACCTGCACAACTGTGACACACGTACCCATGAAACCGTCCTCCTCTCTTGGTCACGTCCGTATGTCCAGTGCCAGCGCATATGTCATGTTGTGTGACCACTCCGAATCCACACCAGCCATGCACACTATACCTGCGCAACTAGGACACACGCGCCCGTGAAACCACGAGAGTCGGCTCTGATACCATTTGTAACGTCCTAGCTCCTCAAGGTCGGGTCCACTTACATCTGATAGCTGTAATAGGATCAATATTACCCTCACAGACCAACACCAATTTTTTGTGCGCACTTTGTCCTCACTCATACGCACTCGGGGATGAATTTTCGATCGGTCACCCATCCTGAAATTGCTCCAGGCCAAGCACGCTTAACCCTGGAGTTCTTTCGAGATGAGCTTCCAGAAAAAAAATTGCGATTTATTGGTATGAGTATCATATTAATCCTATTAAGCCCTGAGCCGGGGTCTTACACGCGTGCACAAGTAGAGAATCACTTTGGTGTTTGCGCATGAGATCAACAAAGGTTTGAAGGGCCCTTGAGACGACCGGACACCAACCTGGCAGGGACCGAACGCGTCCGGTCAATTGGAGGCATTCGGGGCATTTTTGGAGCTGAGCGGATGCTGGCAGATCGGATCGTCTGATCCCGCGTACGATCAAGGTGTGCTTGGCGTGGTCGAGGACAGATGAATGATCAAATGCATGGCGTGTCTGATCAGGTGCTACGGACGCGTCTGGTCAAGAAATCCCCTCTTGGGGAGCTCTCTAGAATCGACTGGACCTCAGTGACAGTGTGTCCAGTCATTCCACATTCACGTCCAGTAGTTTAGCTTGTGCAGCGCTGAAAGGTCCTAAATGGCTAGAGGGGGTGAATAGCCTAATTAAAAATCTACAAAGCACTAAGCAAACCGGTTAGTAAATAAAACGGCGATGCAAGTGTTGCGCTAGCCTAGAGGGGGATGCAAGCCAACCTATCTAATTCTAGCAATCCTAATAAACTAGGCACACTAAGAATGATGTCCTTAATAATCAAACTACACTACACACCCTAATATGCTACTTGGCACAAATGTAATCGCGAGGGGAGGAACCGAGGAGGTGCAAACCGTGCCTTCAGGATGATGACCAATCACCGTCTTGTCAATACAATAAAACCCGAAGAGATGATCCAATAGAGAATTCTAAGTTGATCTCAAAGGATCAAACCACACAAGAATACCAAGGGACACACGATTTTTATCCCGAAGTTCACGTGCTTGCCGGCACGCTACTCCCCGTTGTGTCGACCACACACTCGATAGTTCGGTGGCTAATCGGCGTCACAAGCCAAGCCCTCATCGGACGCCACAAGAACTCACACAAAGTGAGGGTAACTCAATGACATAAATTCCACTAAGGATTCCTTTCGTGAACTCCCGTGGGGTGGGATCAACACCCCTCACAATCACTTCCGGAGTGGCCAAAAACAATCTTCAACCTTGCTCAACTCCGGCTCGCTGCTCCAACCGTCTAGGTGATGGCAATCACCAAGAGTAATAAGCTCAATCGCAACAAGAACGCTCACAAGTGCCACTAGATGCTCAAAAACAAGGCAAATACACTAGAAGCTCTCCCAATCACTCTCTAGATCAATCAAGAGGCATGCAAAGTGAGAGAGTTGGTTTGCTTAGCTTTAAGGAATGTCAAGTATGTCAAAGTGCCAAGAGAGACTCCCTAGAGCCGGCCAATTCACTTATATAGGTGCCCACCAAAGCACCTAGCCGTTGCACTCAAGAACGACTCTCATCTGCAAGACCGACCGGACGCCGCAATCATCGAGACGACCGGACGCGTCCGGTCCCAGCGTCCGGTCCAACATAAATGCCCACATGTCATGCTCGTTTAAATGTAGCCGTTACGCGCCAACGGTCGAACACACTCGCGCGCTGTCAAACATTGACCTGATGCGTCCTACGCCCTGACCGGACGTGCCAACAGTAGCGTCTGGTCGGCCACCAGAGAGGTTCCAGAGAGCTCCAAACTCGACCGGACGCGTCCGCTGCCGTCTGACCGGACGCGTCCGGTGTCCGGTGCACACACTGCGCCACGCGCCTGCTATAGCTCGCTTGACCAGACGCGGCACCGGAGCGTCCGGTCGCCGGCGTCCGGTCACCCCTAAAAAACCACCGGACGACATAGCTTGACTGGACGACACAGCTTGACCGGACGCGTCCGGTCCCTACCAAGACAGCGTCCGATCACCTCTAGATGACCTCCTTTTATCTGAAAACCTCCAAGTCCCGCCTCGCAAGCTCGGCGGAAGGGTTTTACACCCAAACCCCATCAATTCCTACCATCATGTGCCCACACAAAAGTGTCTCTCCACTTGTGCACGTGTGTTAGCATTTTCAAATAAATTTAGTAAGAGATTGTTAGCACACTAGGTCCCTAATGCACATGCAAAGTCATTGCTCACCTAGTGGCACTTAGATAACCGATATTGTGCGACATCGCCCCTCTTAATAGTACGGTTATCGATCCTAAACCCGGCCGTCAACTTCTCTACTCACCTACGGCCGGCGTAATGGAAATGCCCTAGCATATACCTTTGCCTCTAGCTTTCCATTTTGCTCTTCTTCTTCCTTCATCTCCAAGGGTGGCACTTGATCATCTTTGGTCTCCACCATCACCTTGATCTTCATTCCACCACTTGGCTTGGACTCCACTTTCTCTAAAGTTACACACTTAGCAATAGGGTTAGTCCTAGATTTCATCAATTAGCCAAAACCAAACTAGGGCTTTCAAGCGCACGTGGTGTGCAATATAAGGATAAGAAGTGTCTGGTCTGAGGGATTTGCACGTCTGGTCCATCTTCAACTGTGAGCTGATGTTTCATAGCCATTGAAGATCGATGGTCGATGTTAAATCTGTTGCCAGGTGGCGCCCATCCAGCGACCAGATATAGGGACTAGACGCGTCCGATGCCCTAGACAGCAGCATCCGATCAGTGGGGTTTTGAGGCTAATTTGAGAGTAACAGTTGGGTGCTTTGTGTGGCGCCTATTTAAAGTGTCTAGCCGGCTTTAGGAGTCTCTCTTGGCACTTTGCATCCTTAGACATCCCTTAGAGCTGAGCAAAACTTCTCCCACTTTCTATGCATATTGCTTGTTCTAGAGAGTGACTAAGGGAGGTTCTAGTGTATTTGATAAGTGATTGATTATCTAGTGGCACTAGAGAGCATTCTTATTGTGTGTAACCTTATTACTCTTGGTGGTTGTCACCACCTAGACAGCTGGAGTAGCAGAGCTAGAGTTGAGCAAGTTTAGAGATTGTTCTTGGCCACTTTAGAGACGTGTGAGGGGTTCTTGACCTTGTCCTCACGAGAGATTGCAAAATGTAATCTAGTGGATTGCTCGTGACTTGTGTTACTCTTATCTTATGGTGATTCTTGCGATGTCTAGTGGAGGCTTGATGTGGTGCCAATTAGCCACCGAATTTCAAATGAGTGTGTCATCACAACAAGGATGTAGCGTGTTGGCATGCACGTGAACCTTAGTAAAAACCAACTATTCAAGTTGTGATTGATCCTTGGAGATCATATTGGCTTCATCCCTTTGATTGGATTGACTTGGTCTCTTGGGTTTCATTGAATTGATAAGATGGTGATTGGATCATCCTAAAGGCAAGGTTTGCGCTCCCTCATTTTCCTACTGGTGAATTACCTTATTGCAAGTAGTGTATTAGGTTGTGATCATGTACTTTAGTTGCTAGGGTACTAGCATGTGGTAGGACGGCTTGCAACCCCTATTAGGCTAGCGCAACACTTGCTCTGCTATCTTAATTACTTACTGTTGACGGTCGTTATTGTACGAAACCAACCGTCAACTAGCCATTGCAACAAGTGTCCCATTGCAACAATGGGTACGTAGATGCCCAACTCCCTGAGAAAAAGAAAAAAAAAGATAGCTCATAACCTCTGGCCAGTTTCCAACGTTCAAAAGGAGAGAGAAGCATCCAAGGAGCTGAGTAGAATTAGGTTCCCCATATAGCCACCATACCCATCCACCTATACATCTTGATTCGACTGCATGACTCGTTTCTCCGTGGATCCATTGTTTGACTTTACAACACATGCATTGCATGTTTGCTCTTTCAGTTTTCTCCTTACCTATGAGCTCCACATAAGCTTTAGCTATAGGATGAAAAGAAAGGCAACCATCATCACTGCCTTGGTGAGAACACACAAATACCACATATATTGAGAGACATGAGAGTGTCATACATGGAAAGCTCTGAGTTTTATTTGAAAAACCTCTAAAAACTCCAGAATGATGGTCGATCAAAGAGCTTGAGACATAGTGCTTAGATGGGGCCTTTCTGTCTCTCAAGTACTCAAGACCTAAGGAAGAGCTAAAAAGCCCCACAGTCAAAGGTAATATGGGTAAGTTTGAAAGTCAGCTCAGTTATTGCATAACTTGGAGGAGAATTTTTGTCTGACTGCAGGTATACGTCTAGGGAGTTGCTCGAAGATGGCTCCAATGCTTAAACATATATATATCTTACAATAACTTTTCTGAGTTTTCTTTGCTAAGGGACTAGCAAAGGTTAAGCTTGGGGGAGTTGTTGACGGTCGTTATTGTACGAAACCAACCGTCAACTAGCCATGAAAAGAATGCAATTGTGATCACCAAAGTAGATATGGGGTTTACACTGACCGAATTCCATGAGTTTTGGTGTTTCACTGTTTCAGCAGGAGTAAACTAGAAAAGATGCAAACCTAGGAGCTTGTCGGAACAAAAAACGGGAAAATGGACACCGCGGCAACATAGGAACACTCTAGAAGGGACGAGAAGGCACCACGCCGAGCCAGGGGCCCGGAGGCCACCAGGCCAGACCGGCCGGTCTGGGCCCTGGCCCGTTCGCGGCCCGCTTTGCCCAGGTTGCTCCACCACCTTAGGGTTTCAATCTCAGCCGTCCGCCAATGTCGGTTTGATCCGATGGCTCACGATTATCGCCCAGGGCTATAAAAGGAGGGCAGGACCCCCCTCGGGGAGGCATCCCCTGAAACCCTAATTCATTATTCGTTGGGATCCATTCGAGAGGCGTCCCTTTGAGGATCATACTCTCATGGAGATCAACACACCAGGGAGATTAGGGCTAGACTCTTCAATGTAATAGTTTAGCAAATTGAGAGCTAGGGTTCAGAGGCTTCGTTCTGGATCTCACCGTGGAGCCTTGGAGGTCTGGTATATCTCTGTATCTTATCTTTGCAAGACTTATGCTTTAGTATAATTATCTTCTCTATTTACTTCTATGCCTTATTTGTATGATTAGTGTAGTTATTGCATCTTAGCATAGGATCTCCGTCTGTATTAGGTGCTCTAGTTATTACATATGGCTAGAGTAGTGATCGATAGTGTAGACATGGTGTCTAGGCTATAGGTTACCTAAGGTTGCGCCCAATTCTTATGGTTAGTTGTGGTAGCCCATAGGGGTGACAGCTCTATGTGGCCTTCGTATTCCACCACGTCGGAATTGGTGTTTCGTAGAGCTTTTGGCAGCCTTCCCCAACTACTTCTTTCTCATCTATTCAAGAGTTGGAAAGGTACTGCTACTCCGAAGTGCTATTATGTGTGCTATACTACCCATGCATTAGTTACATTCTAGTGTCAACTAAAATAGAACCCAAGTAATAGAGAAGTACATAGGAACCTTGAACTCTCCCATTGGTCTCTCAGGTTAGTTTGACTATATATATATATTATAGGATCTCCTCTGTGTGTGATATTTGCATAACTCTTATCATTTACCACTTACCCCTGCTTAGGTCTAGTTGGTATACTAGTTAGTAGATACATGATGGTGAACTATCAATGTCTTTAGCCATTATTTCCCAGTGGTAAAATATAAATAACGATACTTGGAATACTCCCGGTAAAATGCTACAATGGTATTTGATCTGTGCGCTTGCGGATACTATTTCTATATTCTAAATGGTGGCAAGATTTAATACCACACCTCTTGGTGTTATTGCTGGGGATGACAACTTGGCATTCTAGTAGCGATGCTATGTCCACAAACATTTTTAGCGCCGTAGCTAGAGATAACATTAAGAGGTGTCAACACTTACCAGTGTGCTTAGTAATTTTATAGAAAATTTTTATAGGCTATTTACTGCCCTCTAGCCATATTGGACCTATCAACCAGTACCTTGCATATCTTCACATCTCCTTGAGTAATGATTTCTCATACCAGGTGATAACGCCAAAGTATATGCTTAGATTTTTGGTACGACCGTAGCTCCTTTGCTTGTGCAATAGCACCACAATTATTACAATATAGAAAATGGAGCAGCTAGAACCACACCCGACTTAGAAATAATTTTTCTGATTCGTATAGCTTCCTTTGTAGCTTCCAAAGCTGCATTGTACTTGGCTTCTATTGTTGAATTTGTGAACGTGTCTTGCTTGGAACTTTTCCAATTCATTGCTCCACCATTGAGGCAGATAACATATCCTGGCCATGACTGGTTATCGTCCTTGTCAATTTGGAAGCAAGCATCAGTGTAACCAATTATATTGAGCTCTTACAAACCTCCATAGACTAGAAACTAATCCTTTTATTCATAAGTACTTGAGGATATTTTTAACTGCTGCCTAATGAGCATCACCTGGGTTTGATTGGTACCTACTTGTAACACTTAGAGCATATGAAATAGCTAGGCACATGCATATCATGGCGTACATAATAGAGCCAATAGACAAAGCATAAAGGCATGTACTCATCCTTTCTTGCTCATTATGTGATGAGGCATATGCTCAAGGCCAGTTACACCATGTGACATAGGTAGGAATCCCCTTTTGGACTCATTCATATTGAACCTATTTAACATGTTGTCAATGTAAATGCTTTGACTTAATCCAATTAAGTACTTAGACCTATCCCTATAGATGTTTATACCCAAAATGTAGTTTGCTTCTCCAAGGTCCTTCATAGGGAAATACTTCGTCAATGAGGCTTTAATATCCTCCACTAGTCAAATATGATTAGTAGTATGTCATTTGGTGCTAACTAGGATGATGTGCAACTACCATTTGTTATTTTTTAGTTGCGGGCAATTTTTCCATATGCATGTGGTGCTAACACGTAGGAATTTTACTATATTGCTACCTAGACCTAGTAATATTTGTGGACCATTAGAGTATTCCATCTAGGCATGAACTTGTAATGAATCACTGGGTGTTCTCTATTTTACAAGATTGTACCCTTTTATTAACTAAAGGGTTTATGAAATGCAAGTGCCTTGATTAAGGCTTGGCGATTAATCGAGGCGATCATTTTATTTATCGAGGCACAAAAAATAAACATGTCACAAATCGATTTATGTAGGCGGTCATTTTATTTACGAAGATGGCTGGAAAATGCCCACCTTCCTTAATCGATTTACGGAGGTGGTTGTTCGAAAACAACCGCTTCCAAAAATAGTCTATTTTCGAAGGCGGTTATCTTAAAACGACTGCTTCCATAACTGTAAATATATTTACAGACCCACTGAAAGCCCTAGTTTGGTTTTGGCTAGTTGATGAAACCTTGGACTAATCCATTTGATAAGCATGTGTGTAGCTTTGGCATAGATGGTCCACTGAAGATAGAGCAAGGTGATGGATGAAGATGACCATAAGTGTTCCAAGTGAGAAAAAGGAGAAGAAGTGGAGGCAAATGGGCTCAACACAAAGATATAACCAATAGGGCCATTTGCTTTTGGTACTCAAGACACCACAGAGGGTGTTAGTATATTTAGGATTTGATAACCGTATATTAAGAGGAGTGATCATGTGTTGAAAGCGGTTATCCAAGTGCCACTAGGTGTTTGACTTCATGCATCGCATTAAAACCTAGTGTGCTAACCTTACTCCTGTAAAATTCATTTGAAAAATGCTAACACACATGCATAAGTAGTGAGACTCTTTGGTGTTGGCACATCAGAGCAAGGGTTGTTGGGGTTTGGGTGTAAACCCCTCCTGCCGAGCTTGCGAGGCGGGACTCGGCGATTTTTGGAGTGAAAGGAGCTCTTGTAGGGACCTCAGACGCTGGGTCTCAAGGCGTCGGACGCGGTTGATGACCTTGTGAAGTTTGGCTTTGCACAGTGTGTGCATCGAAGCGTCCGGTATCTATACATCTGCGCGTCCGATCCAAAGCTTTTTAGGTGTCAGATCGTTTGCTGTGCAGTCATCAGACGCTGGTGCGTCCGATGCCACCCCTGAAAGCCCTAGTTTGGTTTTGGCTAACTGATGAAGCCTAAGACTAACCCTATTGCTAAGTGTGTAGCATTAGAGAATGGAAAGGTCCAAGCCAAGTGGTGGAGTGGAGATCAAGGTGATGGTGGAGACCAAAGATGATCAAGTGCCACCCTTGAAGATGAAGGAAGATGAGTAGCAAGATGGAATGCTAGAGGAAAAGGTATATGCTAGGGCATTTCCATTTTGCCAGCCATAGGCGAGTAGAGAAGTTGACGGCCGGGTTTAGGATTGATAACCGTACTATTAAGAGGGGCGACGTCGTGCAATATCGGTTATTTAAGTGCCACTAGGTGAGCAATGACTTTGCATATGCATTAGGAACCTAGTGTGCTAACAATCTCTTATAAAATTTATTTGAAAATGCTAACACACATGCACAAGTGGAGAGACACTTTTGTGTTGGCACATGAGGGTAGGAGTTGATGGGGTTTGGGTATAAACCCCTTCCGTCGAGCTTGCAAGACGGGACTCGGAGGTTTTTGGAAAGCATAGGGGTCACTCAGAGGTGACCAGACGCTGTCTCGGTAGGGACCGGACGCGTCCGATCAAGTGTTGGCGTCCGGGTGTTTCTCTGGTGCGATCGGACTCTGGCGACCGGACTGTCCGGTGCCAAGTCTTGGTTGCAGCCAAGCATCCGGTCAGGTAGCAACGGACTCGTCCGGTCAGCTAGCATCGGACGCGTCTGGTCGAGAATTTGCATTTCTGGACCTCTCTGGACTATGACCGGACTCGCACTGTGCGAGCGTCCGGTCAAGTAGCGTACGCGCCTGGTCGAGAATTTGCGTTTCTGGACCTCTCTGGACTGTGACTGGACTCGCACTGTGCGAGCATCCGGTCAAGTAGCGGACGCGTCCGGTCATGGCGTTTTGAGCGTCCGGTCAATGCGCAGACACTGTGTTTTGAGGGCTACGGCTATGTGTTCTTGTGGGCACCTATATAAGTGGATTGGCCAGCTCTAGGGACCCCCTCTTAGCACTTTTGACATACTTGACATCTCTTAGAGCTAAGCAAACCATCTCCCTCACTTTGCATGCCTTTTGATTGATCTGGAGAGTGATTGGGAGAGCTTCTAGTGCATTTGCCTTGTGATTGAGCATCTAGTGGAATTAGTGAGCGTTCTTACTGCGATTGAGCTTATTACTCTTGGTGGTTGCCACCACCTAGACGGTTGGAGCAGTGAGCCGGAGTTGAGCAAGCTTGGAGATTGTTCTTGGTCACTCCGAAGGTGATTGTGAGGGGTTCTTGACCTTGTCCCTGTGGGAGATCGCAAAAGGTACTCTAGTGGAATGATCATGACTTGTGTTGTCCTCATCTTGTGGTGATTCTTGTGGTGCCCGTTGGAGGCTTGGTGTGGTGCCAATTAGCCACTGAATCCCAAGTGAGTGTGCCATCACAACGAGAAGTAGCGTGTTGGCAAGCACGTGAACCTCGGTAAAAAATCCGATGTTCACTTGGAATTGATCCATCGAGATCATATTTGGATTTCATTTGATTGATTAGATCATCACCTTGGTTTCTCATTGTTGATCAAGAAGGTGATTGGCACGACATCCTGAAGACACGGTTTGCATCTCTCGATTCCTTCTTTGCGACTATATTTGTGCTAAATAGCATATTAGGGTGTGTAGAATAGTTTGATTGCTAAGGACATTATTCTTAGTGTGCCTAGTGTATTAGGATTGTTAGAATTGGTAGGTTGGCTTGCAACCCTCTCTAGGCTAGCGCAACACTTGCTTCGCTATTTAATTTACTAACCGGTTTATTTAGTGCTTTGTAGATTTTTTAATTAGGCTATTCACCCCCCTCTAGCCATTTAGGACCTTTCAACCCTGTTGGACGTGTCCGATGGGCGTGTGCACATTTTGGAACCTCTCTACATAGCATCCGGTGGCTCGGCTAGCGTCCGGTGAGTTGCGTCTGACGCGCGGTGATTGTGAGCATGTTTCAGTGCGTCGGACACGTCCGATGCTAGGCATCTGAGCGTCCGATGGCCCCGAGTCAGCCCCACTTGGAACATAAGTTTGGATCTTTTAAGTGGTGGCTATATAAGCATGTTTGCCGGCTTGGGGAGCAACTCTTGCACATTTTGATGATTCTTGAGCACCCTAGAGCTGAGCCAACCTCCTCCCTCTCATCTTGCTTGATTGCCTGCATCCAAAGAGAGATTGGGAGAATTCTAGTGCATTGCTTGTGAGTTCTTGCATCTAGTGGCACTAATGATCGATTGCTTATTCTCTTGGTGGTTGCCACCACCTAGACAGTTGGAGCAGCAAGGAGAAGGTGTGAGCAAGCTCGGTGATTATTCTTGGCCACACCGAC
Source organism: Chrysopogon serrulatus (assembly GCA_015844335.1). NCBI lineage: Eukaryota > Viridiplantae > Streptophyta > Magnoliopsida > Poales > Poaceae > Chrysopogon > Chrysopogon serrulatus. The sequence goes on from JADLZL010001361.1 coordinate 106,533, forward strand.
AAGTTGTGAGGGGTTCTTGACCTTTTCCCACGGTGATTGCAAAAGGTACTCTAGTGGATTGCACGTGTCATTCAACTTCTAGCCATTGGTAGGTTCTTGTGGCGCCTTTGAGAGGCTCGATGTGTATGATACCGATTAGCCACCGAACCACGTGGTCAAAGGGGACACAACAAGGACATAGCGTGCTGGCAAGCACGTGATCCTCGGGGATAAATCATTGTCTTGGTCTTCTTGTGGTTGATCCATCGAGATCACTTGCTCTCTATTGAATTGATTGGAGATTTGTATTGATTGAATCAAGACGGTGATTGGCTACATCCACAAGGCTTGGTTTGCATACATTGATCTCCTCCTTACATTGTGCAAGTAGTATACTAGGTTGTGTAGCATAGCTTGTTAGTGTAGTCTAGATTGCTAAGGATATTACTCTTAATGTGCTCTAGTTTATTATGTTGCTAGTTGATTGGTTAGGAGGCTTGCAAACCCCCTCTCTAGTAGGCTAGTGCAAAATTTAATTAAGCACCATCTTTTTACTAACCAGTTCATCTAGTGTTTTATAGAAATTTTAATTAGGCTATTCATCCCCTCTAGCCAATTGGACCTTTCACTCGCCTCAAAAAATATCAGGCCTAGCTCCAATCCTTGAAAAACCCATACCAGATTCATACATAACCAAAACTTAGGGTTTTCAGCGTTTTAATCCTACTCCTCTCTCTCTCTCACCCCTCCGCCGACGGCACCTGGCTTGCTCTCCCCTGCTCTCTCTTTCTCTCCCTCCACATCTCCACTCTCTCCCTCGTCATGGCGCCCCACCACGGTAGGGCAGCAATGCCCCTCCGCCATAGCCGGCAGCAACACCCACCCCCATTCTCTCTACCACCCACTTGCATCCTCTCTCTCTTGTTTTAGGGTGTCTAGTGGCAGTGGCGCCCTAGCTCCACAACCCAGCGGCGTTGGTGCCCATCTCCTCATGCTAGAGGCTGGATCCCGATATGAGAGAGGGCACGACGTAGGGGCACATCCCTTCTTCCGGTGGCATGGCATGACGCGGGGGCACGACCCTTCCTCCGGCAGCACAGCATAGCACAGCACATGGGTGTGGCCCTTCCTCCAACCAACGCAACTTAGGGGACACAAGATCCGGCAGCGGTAGGCTCTATCCTCTCTTCCATGGTGAGATCAAGCGGCGCCAGGCTCCTCCCATCTTCCATGGCGAGATCCGGTGGCATCAGGCTCCCTCCCCTCTCCTACGGCTAGATCTAGTAGCGGGCGCGATTGGGCCTGCTCTGACTTTTTTATTTTTAAATTGATTAACCATGTCGGGCATTATAGGACACCTGCCTTGATTAATCAGATTGACCATGATGGGCAAATCAACCGTCTGAAAGCCCTAGTTTGGTTTTGGCTAATTGATGAAACCTAGGACTAACCCTATTACTAAGTGTGTAGCATTAGAGAAAAGGGAAGTCCAACCCAAGTGGTGAAGTGGTGATCAAGGTGATGGTGACGACCAAAGATGATCAAGTACCACCTTGGAAGATGAAGGAAGAAGTGGAGCGAAATGGAAAGCTAGAGGCAAAGGTATATGCTAGGGCATTTCCATTTCGCCGGCCGTAGGTGAGTAGAGAAGTTGACAACCGGATTTAGGATCGATAACCGTACTATTAAGAGGGGCAATATCGCGCAATATCGGTTATCTAAGTGCCACTAGGTGAGCAATGACTTTGCATATGCATTAGGTACCTAGTGTGCTAACAATCTCTTGTAAAATTCATTTGAAAAGGCTAACACACGTGCACAAGTGGAGAGACACTTTTGTGTTGGCACACGGAAGCAAGGGGTGTTGATGTTTAGGTGTAGAACCCTCCCGTCGACCTTACGAGGCGGGACTCGGAGGTTTTCGGCAGAAAATAGGTCTTTAGGAGGTGACCGGACGCGTCCGGTCAAGCAGTGGAGTCCGGTGGTGTTGCTGGTGTTGCCGGACGCCGGCGACCGGACGCTCCGGTGCCGCGTCCAGTCGAGCGTGCTGATTGCGGCCGTGCAGGGTCATGTGTGCATCGGACGCTGCGGGCGTCCGGTCAGGTGCAGAGGACGCGTCCGGTCATAGAATGACCTCTCTAGATGCTCTCTGGTGGGCGACCGGACTCACGCTGTGAGCGTCCGGTGTAGCAACGGACGCGTCCGGTCATTGTCTGACAGCGCGCGAGTGATCGAGGCGTTGGCGCGCAACGGCTATATTCAAACAGGCTGAACACGTGGCTGTGGTAGAGGGACCGGACACTGGGACCGGACGCGTCCGGTCGCCACTTAACCCGCGTCCGGTCAGTGCACAGAAACCTGTTCTTGTGAGTAACGGTTGGGTGCTTTGTGTGGCGCCTATATAAGTGAATTGGCCAGCTCTAGGGAGTCTCCCTTGGTACTTTGACATACTTGACATCCCCTAGAGCTAAGCAAACCAACTCCCTCACTTTGCATGCCTCTTGATTGATCTAGAGAGTGATTGGGAGAGTTTCTAGTGCATTTGCCTTGTGATTGAGCATCTAGTGGCACTAGTGAGCGTTTTTGCTGCGATTGAGCTTATTTCTCTTGGTGGTTGCCACCACCTAGACGGTTGGAGTAGCGAGCCGGAGTTGAGCAAGCTTGGAGATTGTTCTTGGCCACTCCGGAAGTGATTATGAGGGGTTCTTGACCTTGTCCCCGCGGAAGATCGCAAAAGATACTCTAGTGGAATGCTCGTGACTTGTGTTGCCCTCATCTTATGGTGATTCTTGCGGTGCCCGTTGGAGGCTTGGTGTGGTGCCAATTAGTTGCCGAATCCCAAGTGAGTGTGCCGTCACAACGAGGAGTAGCGTGTTGGCAAGCACGTGAACCTCGGTAAAAAATCCAGTGTTCATTTGGGATTGATCCATCGAGATCATATTTTGATTTCATTTGATTGATTGGATTATCACCTTGGTTTCTTATTGTTGATCAAGAAGGTGATTGGCATGACATCCCGAAGGCACGGTTTGCATCCCTCGGTTCTTCTCCTTGTGATTACTTTTGTGCAAAGTAGTATATTAGGGTGTGTAGTATAGTTTGTTGCTAAGGACATTAATCTTAATGTGCCTAGTATATTAGGATTGCTAGAATTGGTTAGGTTGGCTTGCAACCCCCACTAGGCTAGCGCAACACTTGCTTCGTCATTTGTCATACTAACCCGGTTTGTTTAGTGCTTTGTAGAAATTTTAATTAGGCTATTCACCCCCTCTAGCCATTTAGGACCTTTCAAGTGGTATCAGAGCCGAGGTCACCGTTGATTGAGGCTTAACAACCTACGGTGTGAAAATGGCTCAAATCAACCATATCAATCATGTGGGGAAGCCACCACACTTCGATGGTACCGGTTATGATCATTGGAAGAGTAAGATATGTGCTCACTTGAAATCATTGAATAGAAGAGTTTGGAAGGTTGTGGATACGGACTTTGCCATGATTGATCCAATCGACCCAACCGTAAGAGAAGAAGAGAAGCTCCAATTCAATGACATTGCAATCAACACACTCTATGAAGCATTGGAAGCAAAGGTGTTTGAGCAAATCAAGGATTTGGAGAGAGCTCATGATGTGTAGACTAGGTTGGAGGAGACATATGAGGGCATATAAGCCGTGAAGAGTGCCAAGCTATACATTCTCAAAGATAAGCTCTCAAGTTTCAAGATGCAAGATGATGAGAGTGTGCCGGAGATATTCCACCGTCTCTAAGTGATTGTTAATGACTTGAAGAATTTGGGAGAGAAGGTGGAGAATGCGGACTTCTCTCACAAGTTTCTAAGAAGCTTACCATCAAGATTTAAGTTTTTGGTCACAATGTTGGTGAGAGAAGGATTGGACACCAAGACCCCTAACCAAGTACTAGGTGAGGTGATCACACATGACATCTACCGTGTGGAACGGAATGGGGGCTCTCAAGAGAAAAAGAAGAAGAAGAAGACCATGGCATTCAAGGCCACTTCCTCCAAGTGCAAGGGCAAGAGCAAGAAGCAAGAATCAAGTGATGATGAAGCTTGCACAAGCTCAAGTGAAGTGGATAATGAAGCAGTGGCCCTCTTAGTACGCAAGTTTGGCAAATTCATGAAGAAGAAGGGCTATGGTGCTAGAAAGAGAAGAGATGCAACCAAGGCCAAGAGATGCTTTAGGTGCAAGAGCAAAGATCACTTCATTGCTGATTGTCCTTTCAATAGTGATGAAGAGAACAAGGAAAAGAAGAAGTACAAGAAGGAAAAGAAGAACAAACATGAGAAGAAAGATAAGAAGCTTGAGTTCAAGAAGAAGAAGGGGGAATCTTATTGTGTCACATGGGATAGTGATGTCTCAAGTGATAGTGATGATGAGAGTGAAGATGACAAGAAGTCAAAGAAGGTACTTGCTAGTCTTGCCATCTCCAACAAGCCTTCACTCTTTGATGCTCCATCGACATGCTTAATGGCTAAGCCATCCAAGGTACAATCCGATGATGAGAAGCGATAGTGAGAGTGATGATGATGATGAGGAGTACTTAAAGGAGGACCTCATTAGCATGCTACAAGATGCTCACTCTTATATTGAGGAAAAGAGGAAGGAGTGCAAAGAGTTGCGCAAGAGCAAGAAAGCTCTTGAGCAATCCTTTGATGAGCTCAATGCTACTCATGAGAGGCTAATGGAAGCCCATAAGAAGCTTGAGAAAGCTCACATCAAGCTTGAAAAGGCTCACTCCTCCCTCCTTGATTAAGCTAAGATTGAGGATGTTGTAGACACATGCAACGTAGGAGTAACATGTGATATTCTTGATGAAGCTTTCTATACTCCTATTGTTGTTGGTCCCACTAACCCCTCTTGTAGCTCAAGCAGTGCCACTTCTACTATTAGTGATGGTTTCACTTGTGATGCCTTACTCATGGTGGAAAATGAGACCCTCAAGAGAGAGGTGAATGAGCTCACTCATACCTTAGACAAGGCCTATGGTGGAGATGTCCGCTTGCTAAAGTGCTTGGGTAGCCAACGGTTCTCTCTTAACAAAGAGGGATTGGGCTATACCCTCAAGAATGGCAAGGTGGCCTTTGTCACTCACAAGACTAGTTTTGTGAAGGGCAATAGACGTTTTTGCTCTAGTTGCAAGCAAGTGGGACATGTAGAGCAATATTGCAAGAACAAGAAGAATGCTAACATATCCTCTATTCGTTTTGATTCTTGTTATTTGCTTACCAAGGGTGCTAATGGTGTGAAGGCTAAGTTTATTGGTGCTCCCATGTTGGCCCAAAGAAGAAGACAATTTAGATGCCCAAAAGCTTAGTGACTAACCTTGGAGGACCCAAACAAGTTTGGGTACCTAAGAAGAATTGATTTAATTTTGTAGGTCAATTATAAAGCCGGAGGAAGGCATTGGGTGCTTGATAGTGGGTGCACTCAACATATGACCGGGGACTCTAGAATGTTCAAATCAATCTCATCAAGTGGCAATGATGTTGATAGTATCACGTTTGGTGACAATGGCAAAGGCAAAGTGAAAGGCTTGGGAAAGATTGCAATTACAAATGATATGTCCATCTTCAATGTGTTGCTAGTGGAATCTCTCAACTTCAATCTCTTGTCCGTGGCTCAATTATGTGATCTTAGATTCAAATGCATATTTGGTGTTGATGATGTTGAGATAGTGAGTGTTGATGGAAGCAACTTGATATTCAAAGGCTTTAGATATAAAAATCTCTATCTTGTGGACTTCAATGCTAGTGAGGCTCAATTGACAATATGTTTGTTCTCCAAATCAAGCATGGGTTGGCTATGGCATAGAAGACTTTGACATGTTGGTATGAAGCAACTAAACCGGCTAATCAAGCATGATCTAGTTAGAGGATTGAAGGATGTTGTGTTTGAGAAAGACAAGCTATGTAGTTCATGTCAAATGGGCAAACAAGCTGGCAATACTCATCCCAATAAGAGCATGATGAGCACAAGCAAAGTATTTGAGTTGTTGCATATGGATCTATTTGGCACAACCAAGTATGAGAGCATTGATGGAAATAAATATGGGTTTGTGATAGTGGATGACTATACAAGATATACTTGGGTATTCTTTCTTGTTGACAAGAGTGAAGTGTTTGATACATTCAAGATATTTATCAAGAGAAGTCAAAATGAATTTAAAACATCAATTAAGAAAGTGAGAAGTGACAATGGAAGTGAGTTCAAGAACACAAGAATTGAAGAGCTATGTGATGATTTTGGAATCAAGCATCAATTCTTGGCCAAGTACACACCTCAATCCAATGGGCTAGTTGAAAGGAAGAATAGAACTTTGATTGACATGGCAAGATCAATGTTGAGTGAATACAATGTAGATCATTTATTTTGGTCCGAAGCAATCAATACCACCAACTATTGCTCAATAGGCTCTATTGTCATAGGTTTCTAGACAAGACACCATATGAGTTGTTGAATGAAAGAAAGCCCAACATTGCATATTTTAGAGTGTTTGGATGCAAATGCTACATTCTCAAGAAGGGCACTTGATTGAGTAAGTTTAAAAAGAAATATGATGAAGGATTCCTATTTGGTTACTCCACTACAAGCAAAGCATATAGAGTTTGGAATCTTACTCATGGCATCGTTGAGGAAGTGTATGATGTTGAATTTGATAAAACCAAAGGCTCACAAGATGAGGAAGAAAATCTTGATAATGTAAAAGGAACTCAATTGATACAAGCTATGAAAAAAATGGATGTTGGGGACATTAGGCCAACTCAAGTGGTGGATATTGAAGATGATAAAGATCAAGTGATTGGTTCTCCAAATATGCAAGCTAGTGGTTCTCAAGTTTAACTCAAGCTAGTGATTCTCAAGTGCAAGATCAAGTGGCTAGTACATCATCTCTACCTAGCGATCAAACAAGTTCACGTGCTCAACCTCATGTTCTCCAACCAACTCATATTGCAAGGGATCATCCTCTGGATCAAGTGGTTGGTGACATTAGAAGTGGTGTGCAAACAAAATCAAGATTGGTATCCTTTTATGAACACTATTTATTTGTCTCATCCATAGAACCAAAGAAGATAGAAGAAGCTTTGATGGATTGTGATTAGGCCAATGCCATGCATGAAGAGCTCAACAACTTTGAAAGAAATCAAGTTTGGGAACTAGTTGAGCGTCCAAAGAACTACAATGTCATTGGCACCAAGTGGGTATTCCGGAACAAGCAAGATCAAGATGGCATAGTAGTGAGAAACAAAGCAAGATTGGTAGTACAAGGATACACTCAAGTTAAAGGTCTTGACTTTGGAGAAACCTATGCACCGATTGCAAGATTGGAGGCTATTACAATCTTATTAGCCTATGCTTGTGCCCACAACATCAAGCTATATCAAACGGATGTGAAGAGTGCTTTCTTGAATGGATTCATAAATAAGCTAGTGTATGTTGAGTAACCCCTAGGATTTGAAGATATCAAAAAGTCCAACCATATCTACAAGTTGAAGAAGGCTCTCTATGGGTTGAAGCAAGCTCCAAGGGCATGGTATGAGAGATTGAAAGATTTCTTGATCTCCAAAGGGTTCAAGATAGGGAAGGTTGATAACACTCTCTTCATCAAGAAGATTGGCAAGGACTTGTTTGTGTTGTAAATTTATGTGGATGACATTATCATTGGATCAACCAACCAAGACTTTTGTAAAGAGTTTGGAGAAATGATGGCAAAAGAATTTGAGATGTCTATGATTGGAGAGCTTAGCTACTTCCTTGGTCTACAAATCAAGCAATTGAAGAAAGGCACATTTGTGAGTCAAAGCAAGTACATCAAGGACATGTTAAAGAAGTTTGGAATGGAAGAAGCCAAGTCAATTGGGACACCAATGGGAACAAATGGTCATCTTGACTTGGATACAAGTGGCAACATGGTAGATCAAAAGTTGTATCGGTCCATGATTGAAAGCCTACTCTATGTGACCGCTTCTAGGCCGGATGTCATGTTTAGTGTGTGTATGTGTGCAAGGTTTCAAGCTTCACCAAGAGAAAGTCATTTGAAGGCAACCAAAAGAATATTGAGGTATCTTAAGCACACACCAAATGTTGGATTGTGGTATCCCAAGGGGTCAAACTTTGAGTTGATTGGATATTTAGACTCCGATTATGCGGGATGCAAGGTGGATAGAAAGAGCACTAGTGGAACATGCCAATTGCTAGAAAGCTCACTTGTCTCATGGTCATTCAAGAAATAAAATAGTGTTGCACTCTCTACCGCCGAAGTCGAATACATTAGTGCGGGGAATTGTGCTCAATTACTATGGATGAAGGCCACATTGAAGGATTTTGGAATCAAATTTGGATAAGTGCCATTGCTATGTGACAATGAAAGTGCCGTGAAGATCACCACCAATCCGGTTCAACATTCAAGAACAAAGCACATTGACATAAGGCATCACTTCATTAGAGATCACCAAGCTAAAGGGGACATCTCTATTGAGAGTGTTGGCACCGATGATCAGCTTGCCGATATCTTTACCAAGCCACTTGATGAGAAGAGATTTTGCACATTGAGAAATGAATTGAACATTCTTGATTTCTCCAACATGAGATGAATGCACCCCCAATATATGACATGCCTCTCCTTCGACTAAAACAAAGGTGAAATTGTTTGGCATGATGCATTCATAATTGCTAAGGACTTGCTTAGAGCATATAGACATCCTCTAGTGATATCTCTTGTTTAATTAGGCTCATTCATAGAAATCAAGTTTTTTGAGTATATATTATGCCACTATTGCTTCTATGTCTTGTATGATCTAGTGGCTAAATATGACTTGTTCATGAGAATGTGAACTAGTGTTTAACCTAGTTAAATGAGCAAGAAAGGGTCTAGTTCAACATTGACAAGATAACCATTGAAAGATGTGTGAAGAAGCTTGTCATTGGTTCAAACCGAGCTAGATTACTTATGCAACTTTGCTAGTTTGAACCACAAGAGAAGGAAGTTTATGTAAACAAATGATCCTCAACTTTAAGTGATCATCTCTCTACTCTAAGCTCTCTCCATGATTTCAAGTCTACACCAAGCATGATCATATACCTTTGTGGTCATTGATGACAAAGGGGGAGAGAATACAAAGATAGCATGATAGCATGCATCAAGGGGGAGAGAAGAATGAAAATTGAAGAATGGAAAGGGATCAAAATTTTAAAGCGCACAAGTAGGGGGAGCAAGCTCATGAGTATGATTGATTGCATTTGAATGTGCATATCCATATGATTGCTTGCATTGCACTTAGGTGTGTTCATTTCATAAGTGGTATCTCTCTTGCTTGTGTGGTGCTTGCTAGTATAGATCTTGATTGATGAATTGACTACTAGCATGCATAGGCTCTAGCTAGACATAGCATTAGTGTTTTTCAAGTGGTTTCTAGAAACCGTGCTTTTAATGTTGATCTCATGGGGTTTCTAGCTATTTAATGTTTCTAGCTAGATTTGGTGCTAAGGATGGTTCATGATATGCACTCCGATGGTATCACGCTTCAAAGGTCTATTCTATACACCTTAGCATCAATTTGGTAGAAATGACTCTCCCAAAACCGTTTTATCTATCATATGTGTAAAGCTTCTAAATCTAAACTCTTAGCACATATGTAGGGGGAACCATAGCTACCAAATGTGTTTTGCATGACTTGTCCAATTCTTTTCATAAGCTCATATTGCTTGGACAAGTGGTGTAAAGCCAAAATTGAATTTAATTGCTATCTTTGTGGAGGTTGTCATCAATTATCAAAAAGGAGGAGATTGAAAGCCCTAGTTTGGTTTTGGCTAATTGATGAAACCTAGGACTAACCCTATTGCTAAATGTGTAATATTAGAGAAAAGGGAAGTCCAACCCAAGTGGTGAAGTGGTGATCAAGGTGATGGTGACGACCAAAGATGATCAAGTACCACTCTTGGAAGATGAAGGAAGAAGTGGAGCGAAATGGAAAGCTAGAGGCAAAGGTATATGCTAGGGCATTTCCATTTCGCCGGCCGTAGGTGAGTAGAGAAGTTGACGGCCGGATTTAGGATCGATAACCGTACTATTAAGAGGGGCAATATTGCGCAATATCGGTTATCTAAGTGCCACTAGGTGAGCAATGACTTTGCATATATATTAGGGACCTAGTGTGCTAATAATCTCTTGCAAAATTCATTTGAAAAGGCTAACACACGTGCACAAGTGGAGAGACACTTTTGTGTTGGCACACGGAAGCAAGGGGTGTTGGTGTTTGGGTCTAGAACCCTCCCGTCGAGCTTGCGAGACGGGACTCGGAGGTTTTCAGGAGAAAACAGGTCTTCAGGAGTGACCGGACGCTGTCTCGGTAGGGACCGGACACGTCCGGTCAAGCAGTGGAGTCCGGTGGTGTTGCTGGTGTTGCCGGACTCGGCCACGGGACGCCCCGTGCCGCGTCCGGGTCGAAAGGCCGATTGCGGCCGTGCAGGGTCATGTGTGCAACGGACGCTGGGGGCGTCCGGTCAGGTGCAGAGGACGTGTCCGGTCATAGAATGACCTCTCTGAATGCTCTCTGGTGGGTGACCGGACTCGCACCGTGTGAGCGTCCGGTGTAGCGCCGACGCGTCCGTCATTGTCCGACAGCGAGTTGATCGAGCTGTTGGCGCGCAACGGCTATATTCAAACAGGCTGAACACGTGGCCGTGGTAGAGGGACCGGACGCGTCCGGTCGCCACTTAACCCAAGGTCCCGGTCGGTCTTGTAAAACCCTGTTCTTGTGAGTAACGGTTGGGTGCTTTGTGTGGCGCCTATATAAGTGAATTGGCCGGCTCTAGGGAGTCGTCCTTGGTACTTTGACATACTTGACATCCCCTAGAGCTAAGCAAACCAATTCCCTCACTTTGCATGCCTCTTGATTGATCTAGAGAGTGATTGAGAGAGCTTCTAGTGCATTTGCCTTGTGATTGAGCATCTAGTGGCACTAGTGAGCGTTCTTGCCTGCGATTGAGCTTATTTCTCTTGGTGGTTGCCACCACCTAAACGGTTGGAGCAGCGAGCCGGAGTTAAGCAAGCTTGGAGATTGTTCTTGGCCACTCCGGAAGTGATTGTGAGGGGTTCTTGACCTTGTCTCCGCGGGAGATCGCAAAAGGTACTCTAGTGGAATGCTCGTGATTTGTGTTGCCCTCATCTTGTGGTGATTCTTGCGGTGCCCGTTGGAGGCTTGGTGTGATGCCAATTAGCCGCCGAATCCCAAGTGAGTGTGCCGTCACAACGAGGAGTAGCGTGTTGGCAAGCACGTGAACCTCGGTAAAAATCCGGTGTTCATTTGGGATTGATCCATCGAGATCATATTTTGATTTTATTTGATTGATTGGATCATCACCTTGGTTTCTTATTGTTGATCAAGAAGGTGATTGGCACGACATCCCGAAGGCACGGTTTGCATCCCTCGGTTCTTCTCCTCGCGATTACTTTTGTGCAAAGTAGTATATTAGGGTGTAGTATAGTTTGTTGCTAAAGACATTAATTTTAATGTGCCTAGTGTATTAGGATTGCTAGAATTGGTTAGGTTGGCTTGCAATCCTCACTAGGCTAGCGCAACACTTGCTTCGCCATTTATCATACTAACCGATTTGTTTA
>JADLZL010001362.1:0-42148 GCA_015844335.1 Chrysopogon serrulatus
GGGCCTACAGTCGGTCGAACTAATTATTGAAGTACAAAATGGCTACAAGATAGCTCCGAGCCCAACCATTCCGGGTCGTTTTTACAACATCGATGAGTACAACTAAGAAGCCAACACTCTCGGCCTATCTAAGCAACGGCTTCGACCTATCCCGACTCTAAAAGAACTCGGATGATAATCCTCGATCAATCAAGCATATTGTCAAGACAAAAACAAGGCATTTAGCACCAAGGAACAAATAAAAGAAAGGAAGTTTTTATACACAAAAGCCTCAAGAAAGCGTCAAGTATCATTACAACCATCTGGCGCCTAATCATCACTACCATCGGCATGCTGACGCAATCTCTACAAGCTCATTAAAACTCTTGAGCCACGGACAAAGCAGCCGACCTCGGACTTCGAGGTGCCTATTCGGCCTCGGGGAGTATGAGCCCTGGTCCCAACACTTTCTTAAGAGGCAAGTTGCCATCAAGCGGCCGGACACGAGCCAATACACCACGAATACCCGAGCAAAACAAAGCATCGCCCTTAAAAGTTGATGGTCCGTTTAGTGGTCGGTGGGATAAATTGGACCAGTCAAACCCGGCATCTTGGGCCTCCTCGGCATGGTGGCAAGTCCTTGAATGTAACTCGGCAAAAGGCTGACCATCTATCCTCCGAGGCCTTGAGACGAACCGTCAAGTCCTCCGCGATGCCTTAGCACGCAAAAGATCTCGATCAGCACCACGCCTAATCGGTAGAGCCCGGCTAGAATCTCTTCGGCATCCTCCTTTACCTTCTCGAGTCATTACGAAGGTTTTCACTTCAAGCTTCAAAGCTTGGTCTCTTCGAGTACTTTTTCTTCAAAGCTGCAAAAGAAAAGGAAGTCGGAGAAAAAGCGGCGACAAAGCTTTACACACGAAAAGAGCATACACAAGTACCTTGGAGATCTCAAGAAACCTTCTTTTCAGATTCAATTGCGCCCGACTTGGTTTGTTCGGCTACAATAACTTTGAGCTCTCAAAGGCGGTCTCAAGGATTGGCGACCTTGACGCTCCTCATCAAGTGCCAGCCGCAAAGAAGCCAGCTCATCCAACAACTTCTTTTGAGACTCGGGCGAGCCAAAGAAGATGTCGAGAATCACCGGCGTATTCCTGCATTTAGATGAAAAGAAAGTAAGGAAAAAGGATAAGCCCGGAAAATAAAATAAATAAGTCATATTACGAGGCTGTTCACCAAAAGACTTAAATCCGGCTTCAAGCTTCTTGAGGCGAGAACTTCGGATTAAACTCTTCTTCGGCTCTGCACCAACTTCAAATCATGAGCGAATCCCAAGGAGCGTAAGAAGGTGATAAAGAAGAACTCCTAACCCTAGAACGAGATGCGGTCGGGGTTGGGCAAGAGGCAACTTTTTACGCCCCTAAAGAAGTCGCCCATAGGGCTTGCGCGGTGGCAAAGAAAAAAGTTCCAAAGCGAAGAAGAAGCCACCATCGAGGCGGACTCACTGACCCGAATGCGGATCGGGTAAAGACAAACCGACCCACTACACCAACACTCATGGTCTTCTCGGAATCGGAAAGTTTGGAGTAGAAGAAATAGTGGCAGATAACCTACAAGAACCAAAAGCTAAGGACAAATAATACAAAAAAAAAAAAGAAGTCGATGAAGAAGAAAAACTTACTTAGGGGCATGACGGAGAGCAATGCGAGGCCGGAGTTGGTGGAGGCGGCATAACCTAATTCAAATCCACCAACAACTCGGCGGAAGAAAGGACGGGGACCCGGCGGGGATCCCAAATCTGGAGAATGAGAAGAAGTCGCCCGGAGGCTACAGAAAACCAAAATCAAAATTAGACGACAAAAAGTATGTACACCAAAACCAAGAAGGCAACACTCACCGACGGAGAAGAGGGAGTCATCAACATCTTCATCCTCGTCTTCAAAAAAAGAAGAACGAGATCCACCACCTACCAAAAAAAAGAATCAAAGGCGCTTCCCAAAAAGAACAAGCAAGGCAAGACCAAACAATCTCTCACCTATCGGAAGGTTACACGAAGGCCGGGAGAAGAAGAAGAGCGCGCCCGCTTCGAGGCGATGAAGAAGAATCACCCGCAAAGAGTCCTCTTTTCCACCGGCCACGAGTAACTTCGAGCAAGGGCCACCTACCGATAAGGAACATCTTGAAGAACAGGCTCCATTTTAGAAACACCGGGCAAAACAACTCGACCTTCAATTACCTTACGACCAGGAACAGCCAAGGGAGCCGGAAGAGGAACAATCTCTCCATCAACATAGAGAGAGGCATCAGCATTGAAATCCCTGCCAAAAGGCTACAAAAAACAACAAAAGAAACAAGTCAGCTTCAATTAAAAGTACTCAGAAACTCAAAAAACAAGCAGGAAAACACAACTTACAGCAGGAGGAGGTTTGCTGGCCAAGTACTCAAAGCCAATCATGGGACCACTGACGCGCCTTTCAAGATCTTCTGGAGGCGCGCAAGCACCTCATCATCTGACAACTCGGTCGTGGCCACCATACGAGAGGGATCCTCGGCGCCCGAGTACTCAAAGCCAAAATGCTCACGCGCCTTTAAAGGCTGTACTCGGCGACGAAGATAACTTGCCACTATGGCGAAACCAGACAAGCCATTTTGCTTTAAATAACTTATCCTATCAAAAAGGGGTTGGAGAAGAGTTAACTTGACAGCAGTAAGTTGCTCCTTCTCCCACCGATCATTAGGAACATGCGGGACCCTCGAGTAGGTTTAGAGTCCGAGCAGGCACCCCCATCAAGATTTCCAAAGATAAAACCACTCGGACCGCCAATCCTTCACGGATTCAACAAGGTCGTACTCAAAGAAGTGGCTCAACTTACGCCCCTACCGAAATTGAATCCCACATCCACCAAGGGTTTGGAGGAATCATTGCGGGGCTGCGGCTTGAGGCGAAAAAAAGCGTAACAGATTTAGAGAAGGAGGAATGCCAAGGAAAGTTTCACAAAAGTGAACAAAAACAGATTGGATGAAGAACTCCATTTTGGGGTAAGATCATGGAGAGAGATGCAAAAATAGCGAAGAAAACGATGAAGGAAGGAACATCTTTGGAAGACAAAGGCAGGCGCGGACAAAAGAAATAAAAGAACAATTTCCCTGGACGAGGAACAGGAACGCGATGCTCACCGGGGAGCAACCGAACCGAGAGAACTCCTTAGGGCCGGATCACCCCCCACTCCCGCTTGACTCGACTAGATGCTTCTCCGAGTAGTCGGAGGGGGGCAATTCTTCGCGGTGGCCTTCATTGCAAACAAATTAAAGGTTCAGTGGCTCGTCGACCTCCTCCTCAAGAACAGGCCTCCCGACTATTGGCTTCAGGGGACGCAACCTTCTTCCTACCCATGCAACGAATCAAGCGGCCGGAAGCTAAGGGAAAGATGCACAAAGCAAGAGTAGGATTTGGGGATTTTTTTCTCCGGCTTAGGTTTCGAGGGAAGCAAAGGCAAGGTGAAAAGAAGAACGACACGGGTAGATTTATAGCCCGGTCTTAAAGCCCACTTAAGGAACAACGGTAAAAGGCCAACGGATACAAAGCGTAATAACAGGAAAGGCCGAAAACCCCCAAATCTCGGGATAACGGTCCTAATCCCGTTACCCACCAACGGTAAAAATATAATACCGTTACAAGAAAAGGTAACTCCGCCGAAATTTCCATAACAAGCCGCAGTAAGACGTCCAAGAACAAGTCCACACGAAGGAAGGCGGTTAGCACTCGGCCAAAACAAGTCCACCCAAAGAGGCAGACGGTCTTCTTATCAATCAAAACAAGTCGGCATGAAGACAGACAACCAGCAACTCAAGACAAAACAACTCGGATCATTTCAGGAACATATATTTAACACAACTTGCAGGATACAAGGATACAAGTCTTACAAGCTATAAAGATCCAAGTCTTTCGGGATACAAGTCTTACAAGATCCATCAATTCGAGGAAGAAAACTAAAGCAACAGCTACAAGGAACCCGGTGGAATTCTGCCATAGAAAACAACCACGCGAGAACCCCCGGACAACCAAGGTGATAGCCGTTGCCGACCCAGACTACCTCCGAGACAGTCCGGGCCGAAAGCGGATCCAAAGCAACCTAGATACACCAACACGGTGCATCTAAGATC
Organism: Chrysopogon serrulatus; assembly: GCA_015844335.1. Classification (NCBI taxonomy): domain Eukaryota; kingdom Viridiplantae; phylum Streptophyta; class Magnoliopsida; order Poales; family Poaceae; genus Chrysopogon; species Chrysopogon serrulatus. The sequence continues at coordinate 4,144 of JADLZL010001362.1, forward strand.
ACCAAAAGTAGCAGCGACTTCTCAAGCATCACATCGGGGGCCTCTCCGACCACAAGTTGAATCGGACCCCATGTGAACAAGAGGGCTCCGGCTCTGCGTTGGCCGGTCGCTTTGCACCGCACGGCTAGAGGACGTCTCGATCGGCAACCTTCCCACGCTACATGAGCATATGTCGACAGAGTGGAAAAGAAGAACTAAGAGTGCAAAATGACCCAAAGATAAGGCACATCTCAAGACTTCTTCTACCTACGTAACGAGCCTCCAATCACAATGCTACTCAGGGATTAGTCGCCTCTAATCCCTATCTCAAGAATTCTTCTACCCACTAAATGGACCATACTGGAAGAACAAGAAAGAAGCCCGGGGGCTGCTCCACCTCACAAACTATCATCTTTACAAAAACAGAAAGAAGCACACTACAAGACACTGAAAGCAACCGAGAGGGAGGTCCAATTTATAGGATCAGATCGGCGTACATAGACCAAGTTCACCAAGACAAAGAAGCACTGACAAGGACAATAAAAGAGGGCAGAAAAGAAAGCAGTAAAGGAGCATATTCCGGGCATATTCTGCAAAACAGTAAAAAGCCTTTATACCACCAACCGCCAACATCCAACCATAAAAGCGAGACATAAAAAAGATAAAAAAGTAAGTCACGAGCCGTTGTCCAATTCCTACAACGAGAAGAACTTCGAGAAAAGCTCGGGGGCTACGGCTAAAGCAAGTCACGAGCCTTCGCCCAGTTCTTACAAAGAACTCAGAAGAGTTCGGGGCTACGCTTTTAAGGAAACGCACTTACAATACGAAACAGACTAAAAGCCATCGTCCGGCTTCTTTTTTGACCAAAAACAACCTCGGCGAAGGCTTGGGGGGCTCTGAGGGCATACACCCTCAACTTTTTTCTTCCTCTCAAGACCCTTTGGCTACTTATAAATAAGTAGCAAGAGGCTCGAGGGGCTACACTCAACGAAAAGTGCACCTACGGCGCCACGACATAAGGAAAAAGAAGTCTTCGGATAGATCATTTCAAAGCATCACTCAAGAAACAAGGCGTTCCCGAGTTCTACTTCAAAATGCTCGGGGGGCTTGTCGATACTGGGGCGTGAAGACGGCTATTCACCAGCACGGCTCCCATCAGGACAAAAGCAAGAAGGCCGGATCCGAGTAGATAACGGATAATCCTAGTTAGACAAATAGAAAGTAACTTCTGTAATAGGAGCGGAACTCTTTCTACAAGTCCGACTAGGATTAGAAACCGCAGCTCTGGCTCCTTTCCTCTCATAAAAAGGAACCAGAGCACCTTCTTTTGTAACGAGACGAACAACACACAATCACAGATCAATCCAACGCAAAAGGCCAAGGCCGACTGGAGTAGAGCTTTTACTCGATGACGAGGGCTCAAACCAGGATAAACCGTGTGTCTCTTGCGTGAAACCGCCGAGTTCCAGTTACTCGCCGATGTCCGAATCAACTGCTACGGGAACCCCGTTACAGGCTATTGGTGGCTAAACACCGACAGAGCTTTGGGTAGGGATTATCAAGATGGCATACTTGCATTGCATATATTGTAAAGTCAAAACAAGGATCCAAGGAGAGAAGTTGCACACTCTTAGATTAATATGTGCATGTGTGGAAGATGATATGGTAAACACTATACTCCTTTTTGTAGATATGATCTTTCTCTACAATTTATTTGTGAGACATGGCTATCTTTTTCTCTTTTTTTTTTTGAATATATGAGCCTTCATGTGCTCATCATCATTTTTTCATCTTGTGGACCTTCATGTGTCCATATATTTTTTTCTAGGGACCTTCATGTGTCCTTATTTTTTTCTGCATAGCCCATGTCTCTTTTTTTACTAAAATATAATTGTAGAAAAAGATCATTACCTTTTATAACATGGAGTATTTTCCTAATGAACATGTTTTTTTTGTCTACCCCCAGTGTAGGAGTAGAACATTTTGGTGGATCTAGGTGGATGACATGTTTTTGCGTACTCCCAGTGTAGGAGCAGCACATATATGTGGCGTGTGTGTGATCCTGGTCTTGAAGGCATGATAAATATCTCAACACGGGTCACAAGGCTTGATCAAACTCAATGCAATAATAAGCAGCATATGTAGCAGGTTAAAAACTTGCAGGATGCATGTCATATTTGGCCTTGGTAGGAATTTCTTTACCAAATGAGGAGTATGTGATACTATAGTTTTTATGGTATTTTTATCGAAACAAATTTTCCAAGTACTTTGAATAGAAATGGTAGGATTTTTAAGTTAGAACCATATCACACCCCTCAACAACTTAGTTAACATGATTGTCCAATCAAAATATTTTCCCACAAGCATAATAACATGTAAATGGAACAAACTTCACGCAAGCTTCTATCTCAGAAATATCATGATCGTGTCACTTTTTAAAATGTTTAAACTAAGTGTGGTTCATGAGATTGCAAAGAGGCAACAATAGTTCATTGAGTCTAAGTTTTATGATTAGGATTTAAATTTGTTTAAACTCAAGATTGTAGGGAGATGAGGGAGGTGTTGCACAAACCATCGTTTGTAGAGGAGAGGCGAGGTAGAGATGGCTTGGCATGAACCGGAAGTTCAACTAGCCTTCTCTTGAGCTATCTGTCTTGTTCTTACGCATGAAGGATCATACTATTTTTTGTGCGACATGTTAAGGGGGAGGATCTCGAATGTGTGTGTTAAGCTCGAGAGATCTCCCCACACTTATTCTTGTACCTATTTTATTAAACAAACAAAACAAAAACAAAAACAAGAAATGGCTCTACCATTTTTAACACTTTGGGAGCCTAAGCTTTTATTATCATAATAAATTTTTATTTTATTATTATTATTATCATATTTATTTTATTTTATATTATTATTATAATTATATATTTTTTTCATGGCAAAAATAAAATACGATCACATCCATGCTATAAGAAGAATTTAGATGCAAAACTCAAGTAGCATGGATCAAAAAAGATTTTACCACAAAAATTTTATTTTATTTTATTTTTAAGAAACTCTATTTTTTATTTTTAAAATTTTATTGTTCACCAACATATCAAAATTATTCAAAGCAAGACAAGATCATGGATGGTGAACTAGGAGAAGCAAAACCTTATACTTTTATTTTGTATACCCATCTCTTTTACTCAAACAAGGCTAAGGTGAAAGTTTGCAGCTAAATAAATACCTTGGTTTATCTCCATGAAAAATTACTTTCATTGTATGTGAAAAAAACTCAAAGTTCATTAATCAAGATTCAACACCATGTCAAATTTTGATTAAAGAAGGCTATTTTAACCTAAGCACCATGCTTAACTTAAAAAGCCTATGGATGTATCATGCATGATAGATCCAAACAAGAGCTTTATGAATTTATATTTTTTTTGAAGATAAATATGGGTAAAAAAGTGGGTAATTATTACCTTTGTATACCTGAGCATACTTACCAGCAGCATATATGGATGAAGCTTTGATCTCACTGCACGGTGGCTTGATTGCATATAATTCTACACAGGTGAGCAACAAGGCTTAGGCCACACACACAAATAGTGTGTATAGGCCACGGGCCTTGGTGACAAGTAGCAAAGGGGAGCATCTGTTTTCTCTTTTTTTTCTTTCTTTTTCTATCGGATACTCTCTTTTTTTTTCTCTCCCTTTTTTCAGTTTTCAAACTTCTTTTTTAATTTTCTCTTATCTCTTTTTTCTATGACTTTCTTTTTTTTTTTTTTTTTTAGCAAGAGTGAGCAAGCACTTTCTTAATCAAGACGGTCTTTGGTGTGTTTGGAGCTTGTAGTGAGAATCTCACCATCCTCCCCCGCACTTGGACTTTTGTGAAAAAGTCAAGTGTGCCCTATGTTTCTCCACCCAAGGCCATCAAAATTTGCACTCAGTGCAGCTCAATGTTCTCCAACATCTCATATACCCTTGTTCTTCTCAGTCTTAACCTGAAATGGTTAGCAACCAAGAATACTCGAAGGTGCATGCTATCTTGACAACATGTTCTTGCTCTTTTTTTAAAGGTAATTATATATATATTTTATTTGAATAATCCGGGGTATCTCCCGGCAGTGCTTTTGTTAATGGTCATAAGCTTGACTGTGGGAACAGCATCTTGTAGCTCACAACGGTGGTAAAAGTTAGCTTCACCACCAAGTGTTTAGCATCATCGTTCATTTTGCAAGGTTAGTGCCACAATACATATACGATATTTGCAATGCTTATGAAGGCATCCATAACCATTCTTTAAAAAGTTTTGCAAATACAGATCAAGAAATGGTAGAAGCATGTGGCACTAAGCAAGATGTCCATGGCACAAGCATTTTCTTCCTTAAACGAGAAATCATGACTATCGAGAGCAACGCTTGGATGGCCAGAGAGACATGTCTTTAGGTTCGAGTGAGGGTTTAGTTTCACAAGGATAAAAGTAAAAAGCTCAGGTGAAACGAATAGAGAGATGAATTTCACCTCTTCAAACAAGTCACGGTTGGGATCATGCTCCGCCATCAAGATTTCTTGGCAAAAGGGTTAGGAGTGGTGGAAGCAATCTGTCCCAACTTCTCACTAAGGCTCCTATGGGATGGTTTTTTTTTCTTGGAAAAGTGTTTCCAAAGGGCAGCCTATGAAAAGTTCAAATTCGAGGATGGCACAGATGTAGAAATCTAAGTGAACCTCGGTTTCATCTATTATGATTGGCATGGCCCTAGCCATCCCACAATACTCGAAAATGAGTCCAAACAAACTTTTGAAGAGTCTATCGGTCGGGACTAGCGATATGTCACTCAAATGGTATTTCACTAGGAGTTTTGACATGATATTAGTCCCGACTATGGGGTGGTAAAGGGCTTTTATGATAGTTCCCCTAACGAGCAAGTCATGGCCGTGGAAGGTGAAAAGAATCTAAATTGCTTCGGAAGAATGTTTCACTTCCATTAACCATTCTTTTGAAGGTTCTATATTAGGGGAAACTTCATCGTGCCCAAAATGCCACGAGGTATTGCCACAATCCTCGAATTGGATGGGAAAATCTGAAGGTTGAATTACTCTTTCCTTCGGTGCTCTAGGTTCGGGTGAGGGCCCCAAGGATTTGGCTTTAGCTAAAGAGGGCTCCTCAAAGCATGACATGCCCTTATCATGGAGGGATCTAGTTTCTATGACGGAAAGTGTCTAGGAGTTTTCAAAGAACTTCACATGTTCCATCAAAGGTCTATATGTAAAACGACCTCCAGTGGGCACGTCTAGGCATAGGTCAGCATCCATATCAAGACCCGAATCAAAAGAGACGCAACAAAATGCCATCAGGTAAAGACAAGTCTAGACTAGCATGAATTAACGTTGAAAACCTAGCCCAGGCTGCACCTATGGATTCCTTCTCATACTGCTCAAAATTGAGGATTGCCCTTGGTAGAGAGACGATATGAGACATAGGGAAGAATGCAAGACAAAATTGTCTCTAAGTTCTTTCCAATCCCCATTCGCACATCCTACGGCAAGAGTGTACCATTGCTCCGCTTCCCCCGTGAGAGAGAATAGAAATAATTTCCACTTTAGAATTTTTCTTAAAATCTCGCAAGTAATTGCTCGGGTTTTCATTTTCATGCCCCGAGAAGGGTCGTGCCCGAACCATGGCTATCAAGCCAGGATGGAGTTCATAGCCAGATGAAAGTTTTGGTTTTGGAAAAAATGGTGGCTCAAAGAACTCCCCCTTTGTAGCAGAATGTTTTTGAATTGGAGTGGAATTCATGGTAAATGGGATGTGGGTGGATTTTTTTTTTTTTGATAAAGACTAAAAAGAAAAGATACTGAGATACGAGGACGAACTAGGTTCGAAGGAAATACGACAACCGTTCCCGACAACGGCGCCCGGAAATGCTTGTTGGTATTTCTTAGCGAAAGCGACCAAATGCAAGTGCGGCATTACCGTCGTAGCACTTCACCGGAAAGTATTTAGGGTATCGTATTTCCACGAGGAACGGAGGTATTTCTTCTAACTAGCTCGTCCAAGGACCACACAAGGGTAGAGTTGAAAAGGGGTAGTGAGGTTCTTCTATGATTTAGGGTCTCTACACGAAGATAATCTTACCTACTACACTCTTGCTTCGGGCACCAGATCGCACCTAGTCTACTAAGTGATGCCGGCTAACAGCTCTACGCCACACTCGAACGTGGGGGAATACAAAGGATGTTACGGCTGTCACCACCTAACACCTACCCCTCACCCGTAGAGTGTGAGGCAAACGAGGGCAACCTATAACTTAGACACCACGTCTACGTTATCGATTACTATTCTAGCATCGGCCAGGAACATCCGTCTTTACCAGGAGTCCTCTACTAGAATGTCCGCTACTAAGGCAAGTAATGAACAACGAACCCACAAGAATGTAATATGCAAGAGAATACGAAATAGAGACTCACCACCGTAGTCGAACATGGACCTTATACTCCAAGTAGTACATGGCCGTAGAGGTACACGTCAGGGGGGGAGCCGACACGTCCGGCACTCCGCCTCCTCAACCCGGGGATACCGGATTCGAGACAAGAAATGGTAGACACGCCTAAACCTCCTCTACTTTCCCTCTCTCACTCCCTACATTACAACTAGCTAGGCTAGCTAGGGCCTAGGCCTAGGGCCTAGGCCCCTATGAAGTGGAGCTCTTGTATACTCTTGCCCTCTTGGTGGTTGCTTGATTGGTTGATGGAATGAGGAGGGGTGAGGACTCCTCTTTATAGGTGGAGAGGAGGGGGTTCCATGCAAATTTGCCACCAAACCAACCTCCAAACCGACTGTCCAGGTACAACGAATCAGAATCCCGCACGCCACCGCCTTTGGAACGTCGGTGGGAGCCAACCAACAAAAGTTTGGGCCATTTGGGCTTGCTGGGGGTGCGCCCGCACCAGGGTGCGGCTGCACCCTGGTGGGCTCCAATCAGGCCCATTTTTGGTGAGTGCGTTGGGCTCATCGTTAGCTTTCCGAAAAGTCCTAGATCACTGAAAATAGAGTTCGTATGCATCCTGGGCGTCCAAATTACCAAGGACTGCTCCTGCAGGATTCGAGACTTGTTCAGGCTTTCACTTCTTGGGCTCATGCTTGGTGTTTGTGTCTATGTTTTGGGACCCAGATACTCTTGTAACTGGGCCACTCATTCTTTGAGCCTTTTGTGTATATTTTTGTAGCCCTTTTTGTGCATATTTCCATGGATTACAGGTATGTCCTCCTGCAGGTGGTTGATCACCAAAACTTGTGGAACTGATTAGTTATAAGCCCTATTTCTAAGTTTGGTGTTCATATTCCTTGATTTTATGTGAATGTTGGCAGTTATTTTTATGAGTTAAGGGATGCCAACAGGCTCCTCTTCACGCTTAGCCTTGCCGCGGGAGTTGAAGATGGCACCCACCGCGTCTTCTCCCGACTCAAAGCTTGTGGCTACATCCAGGAGCTCCTTGGTGGTACGAGGGGGTCGGCGTCCCAGCTCATGCACCAAGGTCTTGCAAGATGTGCCGGAGATGAAGGCCCCGATCACGTCTGCGTCGGTGACGTGAGAAAGGCTTGTGCACTGTTTGGAGAAGCGCTTGATGTAGTCGCAGGGGACTCGTTTGGCTTCGTTGGTAGCTCGAAGATCCCAAGGGTTTCCGGGATGTGAGTACGTGCCCTGAAAGTTGCCGACAAAAATGTCGACAAGGTCCCCCCAACTGTTTATACATCCGTCAGGTAGGTGTTCTAGCCAAGTCCATGTGGAGTCGGCTAGGTACAGAGGGAGGTTGCGGATGATGAAGTACTCATGGTCAGCCCCACCTGCCTCGCATGCGAGGCGGTAGTCCTCAAGCCACGTGCCGGGGTTCATCTCCCTAGAGTATTTGACGATAGTGGTCGGCGCGCGAAAACGCCGTGGAAAGGGTGAGCGGAGAATATGTCGTCCGAACACGGTGGACCCGGAGGGGGTGGGCTCCGTCCCCTGTCCTCCTCTAGGTTGAAGCGTCCCCCTCGGTGGGGACTGTACTCCCTAGCCCGAGCGTTGGGAATAACGCGGGCATCCCGAATGGGCCCGATGCGTTCCTGCATAGGTGGCAGGTTTTCGGTGGGCGTGGGGATCGGCTGGTGCACCGACGGCTCCCGGTCTCGGCGACCGTCAATCGTATGGCGGCTTGGGGAAGCACTGCGGTGTCGCGATCGCGAGCTTTCGGCCTGCAGGGCGACCGCTCTATCCAGCAGTTGTCGTATCTCCTGCTGAGTTCGCCACTCAGCAGGGGTTGTTGGTGGAGGGAGCTGTTGAAGTAGGGCTGCCACAGCCGTGACATTCTGGCTCGCGCGTGTGAAGATTGGAGGACCGTTGTCGCCCTCTAGGATCCGCCGGTGAACGTCGTGAGCCATGCCGCGTGCTCGCCCGGCGCGGTGGTAGGGCGAAGGGTCCTCCCTCCTGAGGTGCTCTCGATCCCATTCAGCCTTACGTCGTTCGTCGTCGAGCTCAGCGCGGCGTGCCCACTCCCGTTGCTCCTCTGAGCTGTCAGAGCGCGAGGTTGGAGGAGTCGGCGATCGCCGCGGTGAAGGCGTTCGCTCGAACGTTGGGTTGAGCATGCCCTCGTCTTCCCCCGTGACATCGTCAACCTGACCCTCGGGAGTTTCCGCCATGAAACACTCCCAGGAAGGGTCGAAGTCGCCGTCGTCATCTTCGTCGGTGGCGGTGTAGCCGTCGGAGTCCGGCATGAAGATGGGCTCCACAAGAGGACCAGCCACAGCTACGAGCTCGACGTCCTCAGGGGAGGGCGCGATCCACCTCATGATGAGGTGTGCCATAGTTGCCACGGCGTTGTGGTACCCAAACGGGGTCGGCGTAAATGCCTCCTGTATAAGGACCATCCGGGGAATGGGATCACCCCCGATGAGGCTAACCATAATGGTCTCGTACCAATATGATAGCGTGAATATCTGGTCGGTGGAGGGGTACGGCCCAAGGTGAGGTAAGAGCCGTCGGTCCAGCTCAGTCAGCTCACGTAAGTCCGGGGCATGGTGGCTCCGCTCCGGTGCCAACGACACTCGATCAGTGGTCCTTGGAGACACAGGAGTCGGCGCTCGCGGTCGAGCGGGTCCTGCATCACGCGGCAATGGAGGAGACCGAAGACTCACGCCGTTCATGGCCGTGACAAGGTCGTCGATGGGTCCGTGGGCGAGATTATGGCTCATGCCGTTCTCCTGGAGCTCCACCATAGGAGGAGGAGCGACGTCATCGGGGTCAGGGAGGTTGGCCGGCGGCTCAGGAGCAAGCCAAGTCACGCTGTCCTCCCTGAGGATGAAGTCCAGGTTCCCAAAGCGGATTTGGGTGCCTGGAGCGAGATTGAAGCGGTGCATGGCCATCCAGAAGTTTGTTGGAGTCGTAGAAGTACGCTTGCCCCCATACCTGGTGCGCCAACTATCGGTGTCAAGAATGAACACCAATGAGTAATCGAAATGAGAGCACACTTATCCTCTGGATGGTTTCCCGAATGGACACAGCGATGTATATTGGTTCAGGCAAGTCGCCCTACATCTAGTGCGAGCGGGGTCGTGATACTCGGGAGCTTGTCTAGGGCAATATAAGAAGGGTCGAGAGAGGGAGAGTCTCCCAAGCCTCTGAGAGAATCTAGGTTCGAAATGAGCTTGTATCGTATGTGGAGTAAGAGTGGGGCGAGAATCGCACACCTGCTCAGTTGCCCAAGTCCTCCCTTTTATAGTTCGAAGGGAGGTTCACAGAGGAGGGCTAGCTGGCGTGGAGATCAGGGAGGCTTGAAGAGTAAGGATGCGTCGTGGATACTGTAGCCATCGTCATCTTTCCCCTCCAAGGGTCTTCTCCTTGGCATCGTAGTCCTTCAGGTATACAGGGCTATACCTGCAGGTGTCGGGGTAGCGTAGCTGACGACGGGCGCCGTGGGTCAAAGTTTTGGGCATAGGAATATAGGCTACGGCGAAGCCAGACGAGCAGGGTTGATTCCTGACGCGCTCGGTCCCTCCTGCGGAAAGTGGCTAGCACGGCCGCCGCTTGGGTACGTCGGCCACGTTGTTGGTACGAGTGTCGTCACCTTCCCTGTGCTCCTTGTTCTGTTAGGGCGACCGCCCGTGGGAGGGTACGAGATCCGGCGTCAACGGCGGAGACTTGTACGCGGGGGTGCTCGCCGTACCGAGATGGTACAGGGAGGCCAGTACCGTAGATCCCAGGGTAGAAGCGTGGGGGCAACGCAAATCCACGGGTTACTTGAGGGCCCCGTCTTCTATTGTTCAGGTGCGGGGGTGATGATGACGGCGCGTCCCGTGCCAGCTATGGAATTATACAAATACCGTCGTACACTTCATACGTACGATGGTCCTGCGCGGAGCACCCTGCCTTTTGTTCACAGGACGGGGTCGACCTCCGACCCCCCTCAGCGGGTGGGGGTCGGGCGAATCGGAGGTTCCCCGGAGGGTCGAGAGCTCCGGGTGGCGACCTCACCCCATGGACCCTGGGGGGCCTTGGTCGTGTTGTTAGTTAGTTGTTGCTGGGCCAGGAGTGCTGCTGCACTTTAGGCCCTCGTGGGCCGGGCCGCAAGTATGCTGATCCTGGCTTAGCAATTTTATTTTTGAGAGCCGTTTTAACCAGGCCTTTAGGGGACCGTGTTTCTGACCCTCGACACTAGGGGTTGTCTAATCATGAGTACTTCTCTTCCGTAGTTGACCGAGTAGTTGGTTTTCTCTTTGCACAGAGGTCTTCCGTATTGAAAGGGAAGGAGGGTAGAGTACTTATCTTGATCGGCAATGTTTTTAGAATTTGAAAATCTCATCTTCTTGTTGAGGATGTCTTCATATGTCGTTGTCGTATTGTTGAAACTGTAGCGAAAAGAACTTGGCGTTGTTTGTAGATAAGTTGTAGTTGAGTTGCAGAGGAAAGAAATCAGCGACTCACTTGTATTTGAGGTTTCTTCTTTTGATAGCTTTAGCTGTGAGAAATCTTCGCATATCTTCGGTTCGAGTTCAGGAAGTAGTCGGCCTTGGACGATTCCGTGATCGTCTGCCTCGCAGATCCAGCCTCCGAAGATGAAAGTTAAGCCTTCCGGGAAGAACATCTTGCGTAGGTCTGTTGAGCCTTCGAGGTTGTATTCGCTGAAGGCCCCTACCTGGCGCGCCAGCTGTCGGTGTTTAATCACCGATAGTCTACCAAGGGGTACCCACGGTAGTTGATTCGGATCTCGGCAAATACCAGAACTCGGCAATTACGCAAGAGACGCTTGGTTTATCCTGGTTCGAGCCCTCGTTCATCGAGTAAAAGCTCTATTCCAGTCGGCCTTGGCCTTTTGCGTTGGATTGATTGTATGATTGTGTGTGTTACAAGAGGGTGCCCTCGGCCTCCTTTTATGAGAAAGGCGGCCGAGCTCGGTGTAATCCTAGTCGGACTAATAGACGAGTCTTGTTTTTATTTTTACGAGAACTTACTTTCTAAAAGCCTAACTAGGACAAGTCGTCTTCTATACAGAGTCGGCTTCCATGAGCCAGATTTCCTGTTCTTTGCTGCAAGGCCAAGTCAGTGGTCCCGCTCCTTTAGGTTCCGTGCCGATAGGGGACCATCTTGGTCCCGCATCGGCAGCAGCCTCTCGGCATGGAATTCATCAAAAAGACACATCAAATCCGACTTCACAACCTCCCAAAAGAATTCATAAAATTCAGCGGAAAAACTATCCGGACCAAGTGCCTTATTATGTTCCATATCAAAGATTGCCATTTTAACCTCCTCTGCTGAATGGAGCAGTCAATACATCATTCTCCTCTTCCGACACTTGAGGTATATCGCCTCAAAGTCTCATCTATTTGCGAAAAGAATTCTATATATGAGGTCCAAACAGGTGATAAGCGTGACTTGCTTGCAGCTGCAAGACTACTGCCTATGCCTAGCTCTAGGCACTGTGGCAAGCAAGGAATAGTCGTAGGGCAACTCAGTTGTGCCAACCGTGAAAAAGAGTGTCACGAACTGGAATAGGAATTTGGGGAAGATAGCAAGCAATTGAGACGGGATTGGGAAGAACACGGCTGAATCCGAGGTCTGGGTATTTTATTCGATAGAGGGTTCGTTATAGCAAATCATTGTCAGCCTCTCTTCCCTCTCCTGAACGGCTTATAAATCGCTGCGGCAACGCTCAGGCATTCCATGGCCAAAAGCCGAACCCAGACAGCCCATGTACTACGGCCCACTATGAGAAATTGACACAGCCCATTACAAAGAGGAAGCTGAAAGGTGAGCAGGCAGGCAATCAGGAGGTTGAAGATGAAGACATATCATGCTATACTTGCATGAGTGATCTTAAATGAAAGAAAAGATTTTCACATGGTAAGCAAAAGAAGAAAAATAGATAGGCCAAAACTGCCACCGTTTGGGCCATATAATAAATTGAGTTGTGCTTTTTCCTTTTCCATAGAATAGGAAGCCTAAGGGGGGTCTACACGTGTATTCAATCTAATGATCTGTAATTATGGAGTACTTTGGGCTTTAAGAAGGCACTACTGAAAGTTTTGAAAACTTTTACCATAATATAAATTCCTTTTATGATTGCATATATGCATGCATGATTTTAAAAATAAACTTAGCAAGATGCTGAAATGTGTTAAACATAATCAAGCATAATTAATTTTGTAATTACCTACTTAGGCAGAGCATCTCCAACAACTCTTTAAAATTGACTTATCAAATCTTGAGTTTTAGCAAGTTACTAATTTGTTTGGCAAGTGAAAAAAGACTTATCTCTAACAACTCCTTAAAACTCACTTGCCAAAACGAAAAAGCCTGCTAACAAATGAAGAGGCCCGCTAAGCGAACGAAGAGCTCCGCTAAACGAACGAAGAGCCACGCTAAGAAACGAAGAGCGCCGCTAACTTCTCTCGATAGCAAGTCCTTTCCGAGTGCGAGGCCTATGAATAGCAACTTGGGATAAATAGCAAGTTGGTTTGAGTAGTTGTTGGAGAGGGATTTTTGTGTTTTTGCCAAATTAATAAGAATAGCAACCTTATCTGAGGAGTTGTTGGAGATGCTCTAATATTTGGAGTTGTCAACACATGATAAGGCGAAAAGGTAGGCGCCCAAAACATTAGTTGGGCACGCGGATGACAGAGGACGAAGGCGAACTTAGCAAGTAGGCGTCCCCACAACAATAATATTTATTTTCATCTCTTCTTATCTTAAAATTTATAATAGCCGGTTGCTATAGATTTATCAGGATAATTGACTGTAATTGACTGGTGTGAATTTTCATGCAAGAAAAGAAACTAAATATAATGTTGTCCGAATATGTATTAGCAATCCACAAATTCAATGTAATGTTGTTTGAATGTATATTAGCAATCCACAAATTCAGTGCGTGTTTATATATTTGAAATTATTTACTTTAAAATTTTAATTACATGATACTGTTTTCATGAACTCTAGGTTTTAAATTTGTAATTTCATCTAAATTAAATATATGCTTTTGTCTTTGTAAAATGTATTAGTGAACTCAACACTTCTTCTATCAAAGAAAACCTTTTGAATACATGTAAATGCCGCAAGTGCTCTATTTTAATAAAAACTTGCTATGCTGTTGATTCCGCCCTATTTCAACTTTCTTGCGTTGTCCGGCATATCTGGTAAAGAAAAAACAGTGTAGGGATTGTGACTTGGGCTGAAATTATTTTCCCAACAGGGGTACAGGCCTTTACAGCCCATTAGGTAACTGGAGGAGGCACAGTTCTTTAGGAGTATGGTGAACAGGCCCAAACTAAAGTTTCAAACTCAACGAAGCAGGATATATCACAAGGGAAATGACCACAGATTAGCCCAATGGCAATGGTTATCTAAGACTGTGAAGTGTCCTGTAGACGTATATATAGGTATATATAGAGTTGAGCTATATTGCAACATTAAAACTTCGATTCGCTATACTTTTTTTTTCCTTTTGTTTGCCAATCTTATCTTATATATTTGTGAAAAAACCTGGTGTTAAAAATAATTTCTGTAACTAAAGATCTCTCTAAGCGATTATGTAAGTGCCTGCTCTCTAAAAAGAGGACCACGACCTCTTCTAAACAAATCGATTATATTAGTATAATAACTAGTCTGCTAAGCTTTGTTAATTGCTACCCCATTCAAGTAAACGGCGAGATGACTAATAATAGCATAAAGGTCCTCATGGGCAAGCATATGTGGTATTACACTCCTCCTAGCTTATATTAGTATAATAACTAGTCACATTCCTCCCACCACTTGTACGCTGACCATTCCAATAATGGGAATCTTGTACGCGCAAAAGAACAAATTGATGCGTGCCGTGTATACTAAAGTTAGTGGGTACAAATCCATCAGCTTTTCCCGCCGTGTTCTTGCATTGCTGTTTCACATACATCAACTCAGTTTCCCCTTTAAGCAACGTTGTCGCCATGTCTAGACTGAAAAAAAAGCTACCGCAGCGTCCCATTGAGTACTTGTACAGTAACTAAATCTAACATGTAGGCCGAATTTTTGCTTTATATTTGTGGATCTCGGAGGACCATTAATAAAATTTTAAAATTATTGCAGTGTTTCGTGTACACGTAAATCGTAGAAAGCATGTGGTTACTGTGTTTTACTAAGTATCTAAAATGTTTGGTTAAGCATAGTTCTCATTTTGTCCCCAAAACCTATAAATGCTTTGGATAATTAATTTCATAGTTCTCTATGAATCATGAAATTAAATCCTTATGAAATCATAGAATGAAACTCTTCATTGAGAGTTGGGGTTTCAACTATGTTCCATTTCATTCTATATGATAAGGTAGTATTAAAAAACAACATCATGAGAAACTCTCTACTAAGACTGATCTAACTTCCTATGGAATTGGATGAGCATGCAGTAGTAGAAAACAACATACATTTCGCAATATTCTCAGTATTAGAGGTGCAATTATACTCTTGAAACTAACTAATACTCAGTGTTGTCCTGTGAGCAATTTGTCGCAGAAAATTAAATACTACCCGCTACTATATATAGTGTAGTAAGTCCATATATCACCAATACTAGCAGTACTATATATAAGGTGGCCAATAATAACAATAACACAAAAAATAAATAAATGTAGCATAACTACAAATTAAAAATCCTATTTTCCGTCCCTCGAGTTTTCTCGATCGGCGGTGTGTTGTTCAGTTGGCGCTGTCCTGGCATCCAAAGTGGTACGTAGCTCCCGTCACGTACTTGATGTTTGATGAGGCAAACCATTAGTCAAAAAAGATGGGCACCCAAAAAAAACCACATAATTAAAGAACGTACGAGGGCCTACACGAGATATACAGGTGGATCGGCGGAGACCCATCGAGCAGATCACGCATGCATCTGGTCGAAAATAGTAGTACCGACACGAAGCCGAGCTAGCTAGAT
This sequence comes from Chrysopogon serrulatus, assembly GCA_015844335.1. Taxonomy (NCBI): domain Eukaryota; kingdom Viridiplantae; phylum Streptophyta; class Magnoliopsida; order Poales; family Poaceae; genus Chrysopogon; species Chrysopogon serrulatus. The sequence continues at coordinate 19,534 of JADLZL010001362.1, forward strand.
TGCGCTGAACTAACACCGATTTGGCAACGAAATCATCACCAAGAAAAATATGGATCACATCGAGAGCAGCAGCAGCAGCGAGCCGCTTGCAGTTTCAGCTAAGGATATTGGATACGGGACGTGGTGCCTACTCCGATTCGTCCCTGGCGCGTCTCCGAGGTCAACAAAGCGGAGGGAAAGCGCCACCGGCCAAGTCTGCAGCGAAGTGTTTGTTTGTGGACGGCCGTCTCGTCTCCGTACGGTTGGTCTGAGGTGAGGCGCGGCGGCCGGCCGGCCACGCCGCTAATGCGATGTGATGTGATGGAGCCGACGCCGGACGCCGGACGCCGGACGGGGCTTTGCAAGCATCTATCTGTGTTGTGTTGTGTGTAGCAAATTAGCTCTAGGTGGGGTTTACGTACGCTAGCTAGATGTTGCTGCTGCGCGCGGCGGCCTAATTTTCTAAACAAACGTGCTAACTACAGCCTTTTTCCGCGAGAAAATAGCAGGTAGAGGAAGCAGCAAGTTCTATCTACTTCTATCTATAATCTATATACGAACGTGCTTTAATTGCCCATACATGGTACAGTATATGGTGTCGGCCGGCTATATATACCGCTAGTTAGCTACAGTACCTAGCTCTCGTTTTATTTGAAGTTCACAAATTGATTTTTGATTCATGTGAATAAAAAAGTCAAGCTGTTGAATTTGCAGCGATAACTTACTAGTACACTTTTATTATAGTTTGAAACTAACCTGGTTTAGTGAGACCGGACCGGGTATCATGGCAGGTACATGCATGCATGGTGATATGTATGTATGCTTTGTCGGTAAGCTACGTCGTTGCCGTCGTGGATCAACACCCGCCGCCGCCGTCCGTCACTAGCTAGCTAGGTAGCTAGCCTTGGTCATAGTTGTTGCAGGATTTGGGTTTGGTGAATGGATTTGTTCCGTCCGCGCGCGCTAGCTAAAAGTCGAGAGCGGCGATTCTGGTCTCAACTTGCCCATCCATCACTTAGCAGCTTCAGCTTCATGCATACATGGACCCACATCTGCTCTATCATCTAAAAGACTAAACCTATGTATCCTTCTGCTTGGTAATCATTGGGAGATTTATTAAAGACAAAAGGCCTATTAATTATAATCTCACTTAATATAACGACCATCATGTTGTATTCTTACTTGAACCGCACCACACCACACCACACCATACACACACACACCCACCTAACGACATTTCATTAGATTACTATTTCGTATGTATTATAGTAGCTGCGCACAGTACTAGCTACAAAGAAAACAGCACCTGGACTCTTTCATAATTCTTGAAACAGAGGACGACAACTGAGTAGTGGCATACATATGTGTACACGCTTTGCCTTGTTAGCTAGCATTAGCAGTAATAAGACGCCGCTGAGGGGTCCAATGAAACTAACTAGCTCCGCATGGCCGGTGGTGCAGTTAGTTAACTAGTGTTAACAATACAAGTAAAGTAACCACGACATCAATCAACCAACAAGATGCCGATCGAAGATGTGATATATATACTAGTATATATTATGTGCCTGTCTACTATCCTAGTGTCGTCCTTTCAGACGTACAGTTCACCTAATGTTATTCTTCAGGGCCCAGATGAATAATTATCAACTAACTGATCCCCTGATAATATAAAAACATTTTGTTCAGTAACGCCCGCTGTTTTTTTTTTTCTGATGATGATGATAAAAAAAGCAGTTGCCGATTTGACAACTTGTGAGTTTTAAATCCTTGTTTGAGCAGAGAGACGCGCGGACATTGCGCCGTGAGCTTATTTTGCTAGCATAGCTACTAGTGGTTCTCATGATTGCCACATTGGTCGGCGTCGGACATGACGTTGATCGATCCAAAGGGACTGGATTGGCCGAGAATAGTAATGCAAGCGAGATTCCTGTTCGATTACTTTTTTTATGTATTTTTTCTTAATGAAAAGAAAAAAAAAAGAAAGATTCTTTTCGGTAGGATCATGGGCCCTATATATACCTGTTGATTGATATTCATATTCAATAATCAGAGTCAAGGTTGTTATCCTGTTTTATGTTTGCAAATTAGATATATCTCTTACATACTCTGGATTAGCTAGCTCAAAAACTTTCCCATTCCCTCTCAAACAATCTCATACAATGCTATTTATTTTGTTTTTCTATTTATTAGGAAAAAAAATGTTACTCGCTTCCGTTCTAAATGATAAGTCACTTTTCTAGTTACATAGATTTTTCTAGGCACATAGATATATATCTACTATATGTAGATACGTACATGGTAAAAGCTAGAGCATATATAGAAAAAGGCAAAATGATTTACAATTTGGAAAGAAAGAAATGCTCTCTAGATCTGTTCGAAAATACAAGTATTTTCTTCATCCTTTCATGGCTTCTTGGATGCTTTCGAAGTTTTTCCTAGCCGACGCAGAGAGAAGCTGGTAACGAGAGAGTGTGCGCTATAGCAAGCTTTTCAATTGGTGCTATCATGCATATCTTATCTTGTTAATTGATTTCTACGGACAACATCGATACTCTTAGGAAGTTTACCTTCAAAATTTTTTTTTACTAAAAATACCTATCTTTATTAATGGGGAGCCGTGTCAACTAAATCTTTTTTTATTAATGACAACAAATGATAACTGTTAGATGATTTAGATCTATTATGCTTTTAAAAAATTAAATTATTATCCACTCAGCTATTACGAAACACATAAAACCCATTTAAGATAACCTCACAAATTTATGTGTAATTGGATTTAATTAAATATCTCTGTTATTATAAACACAATTTAATATAACCTCCTAAATTTATGTATAAATTACTTGCCTATGCCATTATTGCTATTATGAAAGATGATCTAAAATAACCTCATAAATTTGTACCTAAATTACACACTTCAGCCATTTAAAACATAATACAAAGTAACTCTTTAATTTTCTTTTAATAGAAAATGAAGATTTTTTTATTGAAAAAGGTACAACAAACTAAAATAATTTTTAATACTTATATTCTATAATATAAGATTCTAGACCATCCTGGAGCATGATTAAACTGGCTAGTAAGTTCTCATGAAAGGATTAATTATTTTTATCACATTGGTTCCAATCTAGGTAGCCTACTTCGTCGTCGGTTAATTCAGTCTATAGGCAAGCTATTTTTCTTTTTTTTATACAAAAGGTCATGTAACATGCACACCACACTTATACAATACCCATGCATACGCACCCGCTACATAGACGCCTACGAATAGAACAAAAGCACTTGAATTTGTGTAAATGTGGGCAATGGTTATATATATATTTGAATCATGTTGGGTAGAATCACACCCTCTCGCGTATGCCTCCACCAATATATTATTATAAGGTGGTTAGCAGTTTGCAACCTACTCTATTAATCACATTTGTTCCAAGCTAGAGATTTAATCTCTCGGTTGCGAGGCTACTAGCTTCAAACTTTGTGTTAGGTCAAATATGTAAAACGGTACCTTTATTAAAACAATGCAGCATGTTGTCAAAACAAAATATTGTCTTTTGTGAAAAGCTAGGGATTGAAAAAGGAAAAAAAAACAAAATAGATCTGGTTCATGTATGGTTGAAGGTGACATTTTCCATTGGTCCTCAACACTATTGAATCATGAGCAATCATATGTATATTGACAAAAATGAAAATTTCCTAGACAAAACAGATCCTTGTCAGAACTAGCAATTTTTCTTCATTTTATACATCCACTGGCATCACTGTTCAGTCAGGTTATAATATATATGATCTAAAGCGATGATGAATGGAAACAAAGATGTGTATGTTTTCTTTTTTGTTTCGTTTGAGATTTGATTGCATTATGAACCTAGTTTCAACATAACATATTTTATTTGCATTTGATAGTACAGCTTGAACCGACGTATTCATAAACTGATTATATATCTATAAGCTCACATTCCTTTGAGGTTAATTATGTAAGCAGGCACTATTATGAACTAAATTACAATGCGCTGTATGGTGGATATATATAGTACACCCATTCCTCTTTTGGGATAGGGACAGCAGTAGCATTCCTTTTGATGAAGACGGTATGTGTGTAGGTCCCCATCACATGGTACCCAAAGTTTATTAGATGCTGATCCATCACACACACACACACATATATATATATTTCACATAATCACATGGCCTTCTAAGCACCTTGATATAATATGTCACGATGTGACGCGTTAGTTGTTAACCATCCAACTTCAGCCTGAACCTGACACGTCCACAGTGATATATTAATCCCTGCAGCTTATCAAATGGAAAGGAGATACTACTACTGTTCATCTAGATGCTATTGGCTACTCCTTAATTTTAGTGCCGACGGCTAATCTGTATCTTAAAGAGTGGTCCATTAGAAAATAACATGCTGTAGAAAGGTACTTTAGGGAACTACTTTAGGGAACTCAAATTTTTTAAACTGAAAATACTAAGATGTATGATACCAAATTTACCATTAGATTTATCATACAATGTATTTTTACAAGATAATTATTTTGTGTCATAGATATTTATGCTTTTTTTTCTATAAAGTTGTCAAAGTTAAAAAAGCTAGGAGTTGCAAAGATTCAGGGACGGATTTGTAGGGTTCTAATTTTATAAGATTAGAAACTATATATGCAGCTATTTGTACCTAGCTAGATCACTGTGTACTACTACTCATTTATTATGTGTGTATATATATTAGCAGAATCATTACTGACTACCAATGGCCACTACAAACCGAAATTTTCCAAAAGCGACCCAACCACTTACCAACTTTTGCTCTGCAAGTATTAATGGATGGATATTTAGGACGTCAAAACCTAAATTTAGTTAAAGAGGATCACTGGAACATGATTGGAGAAAAAAATAAACACATATATGTTTAACTGATAAATAAGTGGGTCGTTTCAACTTCAAGCTCACACAGTCCTATATATCTATTGTTAGTAGTACAGTCGGCTGGTAGATTGGTGTTGTGTTGGTGTTTTTTCATGCCTACTTTAGAACACGAGATTTTTTTCTGTTTCCAATGTTTTAATTTTCTGTAAACGTGAACTGATTTATATAAAATCCATACATCCTCACAAAGATATAAAATTCATACATGATTTATACAAAATTTTCGTTTTCCAAAGCGACATTACATTTGTACTCCTATTTTTATTACTACCATGCGTGAATTTTACCATGTAGGAAAACTATAAGAAACAAGAATTCTTTGCACACAATGGATTTAATAGGGAACAAGGCACACGATGGATTAATGGGAGCAGCTATTGTTTTCAAAAAAAAGGTGGGAGCAAGAGTTTCTTCCATATTACCTAGCAAGCTGTAATCATAATTTCTCTGAAAATGGGGGTTTTCTCTGAAAATGGGGGTGACCAAAGGAGGATCTTGCTTCTAACCATGTCTGAAGGCTGCAGATTGTAATTTTAGTAAATGTGCAGGGAATCCCAGCAATCCTGGCCAAAGGGGCATGTGAAGAAAAGGTGTTCAAGAGTTTCTTCAATATTACTGTTACACAGCACACAATAGCACACAGCTATAGTCTTCAAGAACTCTGTTTTTCCTTCTTAAAATATTTCTTGTGTTTAGTCTATCTTTTAGAAGAAGAACTTATGTTTTCCAAAGTTGCTAGAAGACCAAAGCCATCTGAACAAAGGTGAAGCTTCGCGAATATCTCTTAGCTGTTGATATGCTTTGCTGGGGTAAAATTGTACCACCCCCTAGCCCCAATTATATGCCCAAGAATCATTTGCTTCAGGGTCTAGGTTAAAACTGTCCAAAATGTGTGCAACAATTCTTGAGAGAGGCAGACTGAAAGATTCTATAGAAATCATTATTTATAAATAAGTGGAAGGAAGACTTAGGCTTTTCGCCAAAAGAGAAGAGCTGAGGAAATCTTGAATTCAGAGGACTACCTGACCAAGAGTCTTGCCAAAAAACTATGGAGTTACCTTTATTAATTAGGGATGCAAACGTTGATGGATTTATACTTTTCAAACAATTTCATCGATTCCTCTATTTTGCACTTATATATATTCTTATATTTTTCTATTCATGTTTCTTTGAAGGCATGAATTTTGCATAAACCATATATAGGTGTTTCATATGACTGGGTTTATTTTTATAGGAAAAACATATGAAACATGAAATAGAAAAGTCACCAGCATTCCATGGAGTCTTACTTGTGAATATGATCGTAGATTATCTTTTTATAACACTTATTGAAAAGGACTTCCTACCATGTGCATCATCATGTAACACGGTAATCAAGTTTTTTTGTCCTTGTGTTACTAGAATGCGATTCTCCATGAGAAACCGAATTTGGCATCAAATAAAAAATAAAAATAATCTTAGGTTTTCAGGTCATTTCCTATGTCCTATCAAAGCTAAAATAGTGGAAGGTACTTAACTTGAGACCTTGTGATTGATCCTTGGTACACTATTTAATCTGTTCTTTTTTCTTTGCATAGAATGAAAACCGCGACTACTTTTGGGCATTGGGTTCGGACTTATAGACAAAAGTTTGTCGACTAACGGGGGCGTCTCTAATGATTTAGCTTAGAGCTAGCTGAGTTAATTTTTTATACAGTGATGAGCAGTCTCACAAGCTCACGACGACATAATTTAACTGACTGATGCTGTTTTTTTTAAATATATATTTGTTAGGCTACAGCTTATTTGGCTTATATTATATATTGTTGAAGACACCCTCGTTATGTCAATGGTGAAGCTGTATCGGTCCAATCGGCGCACTGTGATACGAGTATAGTGTGCACACCCATCTTTGTCTTCTTTTTAATCAATGGCAGTAAAGGCATGTATGTAAATGGGTTTTAACGAGGTAGGTACTGTACAGGCCACGCGTGCATGCATGTGCTCGACGTAGGTACATGAATTCGTCTGCCTGTGACATGCGCGCCGGACGTAATTACTCGTATTACTGTTGTAATATGTCAGCTTGGTTAATCGCGGACGGACGGACGGACCACAGACGGCGGACGGACCACACGGAGGAGGAGGAGGAGTAATCTGATCTCTGCGACTGCGACGCTGCTGCCTGCTGCTTGGTTTGGTGAGATCCTGAGACGGATACCGTCCCCAGCCCCAGTGTAGTTGACCGGTCATCAGCTCAGCTCTGCGTCTGGGAAGCTACTTTAAGCATCGTTGCTGCTGGGATGCTGGCCTATTGCTGCTGCATCTGCGTGCCATAGCATTGTGTCATGTGTGTGCGATGCATCAGCAAGGCATGGGCACCGGATGCCTGCAGCCACAGGCAGGCTTGTTTGTTCTTTTCCTTTTGACACTAGCCGGGAGGTGCGTTCTGCGGTCCGTCCGCCTTCTGCTGCATCTTGCACATCAATGGCGCCGCAACAGGGGGCGCCAAGAAGTCAATATGAGCCCGTGTGGTGTGCAAGCAGCAGCAATCTGGCAATATGTACGGGCCGAGATGTTCGCTCGCTCGGTCGCGGTCCCGTGCTGGACAAACGGAACAATCAATGTATTGCCGTTGAATTTGCGCTTTCAGCTTCGCTTTTTCTGTGGCATCCTCTTCATGCTAACCGAATCGACCGACCGACCCCATGGATCGATCCCATTCGCATGCTGCACGCATGGCCCTCGCGCGCCCCTCATCAACAGTCAGTCATTTCTTCTTCGATCGGTCCAGCGTGAATCTCTTCATGTAACGTAGCAGTCGTACGTCCTCCTATTAATTAGTGATGGCACTTGTGGAAATGAAAGCCTTCATGAACTTGTGTACCCCGATCGACAGCAAAAAAAAATTTGATTAAACAGGCGGAGTCGTACATCAGCTAGCTAGCTGCATTGCATCGTCGTCCCGGCAGCATTCATCGGGGACAGATCGATCGAATTTCAAAACTAGTATTACTGTAAACCACAGCTGTGGTTGGGCTTAGAGCAAGAATTATTAATGATGAGTGGCGGACAATGGTCGCAGGAGGCCAGCTGTCTGTCTAATACTACTGTAAGTACTACTGCTTTGACCGGCCGGGTGATTGTTGTACTTGTACTACAAACACGCACGCCAGACTTTTCCCACCGCGCCGCGCGGTGATTTCCAATTTCAAATTCAATTCGTTCGTGTACTACGTAGTATATGCTCATGGTCATGGATGAGCAGCAATGTAGATGTAGTAGTAGTATGTACTACCCGGCCCTATACAACTTAAAACGCAGCATGCATGCCACGCCTGCCATGCACTTGATCCGGATCAATGGTTTCATGGCCCCGGGTAGTTGTAGTAGTAGTAGTAGTGTCTAATGGACAGCTGCTGCACAGCACAGCACAGCACAGCACAGAGCGAGGACGAGGACGAACCGAACATAAGACCAGACGACGAGGGCGGGACCCCTTGCTAGCAGCTCTTGATGGGGTGTGCTGTCAGCAGCGGAGATTGACGTCCCCTGCTGCCGCTGCTTGTGCTGTGCTTCCCCTTCCACCACGGGGCTCTGCCGGCGCCGGGGCCGGGTCGCCGGCCGGGGGCGCCCGGCCCGTCGAGGCTTGTTTTTTATGGGACGGGTCGACGGCACACACAGTGACACTGACACAGCGAGCTGTATTATTACATCTCCCGGGACATGGAAATTGGCGGTGCATCTCCTACTACTAGTGCTTTGTTTCTTGCGTTGTACTAGTACTGTATGTACATGAACACTTTTCAGCCTACTTATGTCATACATACAGTAGCAATCAGCTGGTGGGTGATATATATTATTATTACGTAGAAGTACTGCATACTGTCTACATTTGGGTTCATGCATATAAAGTGTATATTACTACTACTACTACTACTTTCTAGGTTCCATCCAATTAAGTCACTCATTTGGCCATGTGCCTGTCACTGTACGGAACGAACTAATAAAACCTTGTTGTTCCTTCAAATCTCGAGTTTGAAAGGGGTATGTATGTGCAGCCAGGAAATTCAAAACATTGTACGTCTTGCCGCCGCTTTCGTCTGTTGTGATCTTTCAGATCGTTGTTACTTAGCTGTCTTTATGATGTTGACGGCGGTATTCATACATGGTCACCGTACGTGTCATCGTGACGTCAAAATAGTAGGTGTATGGATTTTTTACATGTCCGATCTGTAGGAATTATATGTCCTTTGAGCTAATTAGGATCGATTTGGAGTTCTGTGTGCAACAAGAGAAACGCAGACATTCACTACTAACAAAAACAGATTTTAGAGACGTCCCATTTTTCTTATCCGTACCACACCTTGCTTGGCGCGCAACTACCACCTGACACCACCCTTGTCCTAGCCTGCTCCCCTCTATTCTCTATCTGGTACTGTTCATTAAGCGAGTTTTCCGCGACCAAAATAATCCTCACCACACCGTGCCCACCAAGCTGATCTTCATGCCATGACATTTCATCTGAAGCTCTTGTTACGTCTAAGCATGGGATGCCACTACTGAAAATGTGAGCACCCGATGCTACCGGCTCGACTGTCCGGTGAATTCAACTGAGCGAGTTCAAGTAGGACTCGACATTTCCATCTTTATTTTCGATTTCCATCTTTATTTTGGGCTAGGCTTCTCATTTTTGTATTCTGTCACTTTCCTTGGGAAAGATCCCGCCGACCCTACAAATGTCAAGATTTTAGTGGCGAATCTAGCATTGTCAAAAAAAAGATTTTTTAGGAGATATGTCTTTTTAGACAAGAGGTGGGGAACAAATTTTACGTACCTCTCAAAATACGTCACGATTTATGGAGGTGATTATTTTATTTGTCGAGGCACCTAGAAGTTTTTTTCTTTTTAAAATCGATTTACGATAACGGTCATTTTATTTATGAAGATATTAAAGAATATCCACCTCTAAAAATAAATTAACTAACGAGTTTTTTATGTAGTACTGTATCCAAGAACATAATCAAGATCATCGGAATCAGCCTCGTTACATGATATAGTTTTTTAACTTTAATAATGTTCTATAAAAGAATTTATAAACTTTATCAGGTCAATGGACTGTGATAAATCCCTCTTAAAATTGTCTTGATAATAATGTTATAGTGTATGTCGTGATAGTGTACAGTAGCATAGAAATTTCGGGAAGAAATTAAGACATCCTTTGAAAAATGGTGTGAAGAGAGATCAATAACTAGACAACTTATATATAAAGTCGAGGAAAAAAAGAAAATGTGCGCATGAAGTCAAAGATGGAGTGTTTTTTCCCATCAATCACGGACACGCAATAGAAATTTGACAAGTTGAGACGGAGTCCTCTAAAATACGTACCAAAAGGCCTCGGCGCTACATTTATTGCCAAGTTGATCCGTGTCGACGTGAGCTAGCTAGGTCCATCTGTAATTCCCGACCTCCAACCATGCATCGTGATGCAAAGCTGCACTACACGCCCAACGGCCGTCCTTGCAAACATCATAAAAATGTTTAGGACCGGGAAAACGCCGTATATTAAACGAGCTGTTGAATTTGGGACGACGACGGCGGCGGTACGTTTGTCGTCCGCTCCTTGCCTCTATATCTATCTTTACACCTAAAAATACTTTACCATTATATAATGTTTGCGTCCAATTATAAATGTTCATGTCTTATCAGATCCAATACGAAGATTAGATCCACATATGTGTGTCCAATACAAAGTCCTCGAAGCTGATACTAATGTTTATAGTTTAAAAATTATGATCCTGATACAACGTACCGACATAAATCTAGCTAGTGTAGAATATAATCCCAACGGCAAATCGCTCGCTCGTCGCTGCGAATATAATCTCGACGGAGAACAAGACCAAATATGCGAGGCTCCTTTGCACCTTTCGCACGTCCTGGCAGCCAGGGCCCACGGCCACTCTCCTGCTCGGGAGTCGTGACAGCATGGCGTTTTCCTGCCGGCGCAGTGGTGCCCTTTACCCACGCCACGCACGTCGGTCGTCGTCGTCGGTACCGGACGGAAAAGCGTGCAGCAGCTGGATCCACGCCGCGCCCCCTCCCGTCCGTCGATCGCTAGCAGCATACAGTGGCACACGTCAATCAAGTCGACAAGACAAAAGGGAAGATACCGACGCCGCGACGACGGTGCCACCGGTCTCCGGCGTGGACGGGACGACGGGGCCGGGCGGCGGTCCGGCGAGACAGCGTCGTGGTTGTTGTGGGGGAATGAAAAGGCGGAGCACATACTAGTAGTATTGGAGTTGGAGGGCCGGACGGGGCGACACGGACGCATCATCGTATGGTTGCCCCAACAGCCACGCGCCACATGTACAAAAATATGGGGCAGTACTGCTGCCGACTGTCATGTTCGGCAGGGAAAAAGGGGCCTGGCCTGGCCGTCTTGAAATCAAAAGGCGAGAGCTGGATGGTGACACTGTTGGGTCGTGCAGGAACAGCAGCTGCTCGCTCTACTACAGCGTGGGCGGTGTACTGTACGGTGGTTTTTTTCTTTTCTTTTCTTTTCTTTTGGAGGAGGGACGGGTTGTAGTACTAGCACGTACGAGTACTCTAGTAGTACGTACAGCAGTATTTTGTCGCTGCAGTGTTCCTTGTACATCTGGACATGACCCACTGTTGCGTGGAGTATTGATCTGTGACCATGGTAGGAGTATTACTGTACACGGCAGCGCTAGTCGTAGCTAGCCCGTGTTTAATTATTACCAGTTCGTGTTCATGCAATGGAGCAATGGAGAGTTAGGCTTGGAGTTGAGTTCTTTTTTTTTTTTTTGAACTGTGAGTTGAGTTCTTTTAACAACTCTTAATATGAAAATACACATCATATAATGTTTTTTTAAAAAAATACACATCATAAAATGGCGAGCGATGCTTTGAACCAGGAGCAGACCACAGCATGCAATGCAATGGCTCCTGTTTGCCATGGGCCATATGTCAAGAAGCACGTTACCCAGTAACAGTGGGCTAGCGTGCTTGATCTACTGTGTGCCCAAACCTGACGCAAAGGTTCTTCTTCTTCTTCGAAGCAGTTTACAGCCAAAAAGTGTGCCTTTCTCTGATTCAATTTGGACCGTCTACCTACTTTCCAGCAGCAGCAGCAGTGTACACACACACTCTCCCTTTTTCTCTCTTTTAGATGTTATATATATAGTATCGCTTCAGATGCTAATGTGCATTGGCCACCAATAATATATATAATAATTTCTTTGATGATTTTTGTAATACAACAACCTGTAATGAACTACACTAAGAGAACTCAGGCCTTGTTTAGATGGGGAGAGGAGAGAGATTGAAAAGTCCTGTAGCACTTCATTTTTATTTGGTAAATATTGTCCAATTGTGGCCCAACTAGGCTCAAAAGATTCGTCTCGTGATTTACAACCCAACTATGCAATTAGTTATTTTTTTATTTATATTTAATGCTCTTTACATGCGGCAAACAATTTGTGAGAGGAGAGAGATTGAAAAGTCTTGTAGCATTTCGTTTGTTTGTGGTAAATATTGTCCAATCGTGGCCCAACTAGGCTCAAAAGATTCGTCTCGTGATTTACAACCAAACTGTGCAATTAGTTATTTTTTTTTATTTATATTTAATTAGTTATTTTTTATTTATATTTAATGCATCTTTATAAGACAGGAAAAAAAATAGTAGATGAATTTTGATGGTAGAGTAGTAGTAAAACTTTTGGTACAAATTTAATGTGCATCTAAACAAGGCCTCAATTGCAAGACAGGACAAAAAACATAGTAGAGTCAAAGGAATTTTAAGACAGGAAAGATTTTTTTACTAATATTTACGAGTAGTAGTAACTTTTGGTACGGGGAGAACAGTACTTATACTTTTTTCCAAAGGGGGTGAGGAATTACTACTACGACGGTTTCTACGGCTGACGCCTGACAGAGTGACAGCTCGGTCAAATTACATTACTCCAGTACAATTAGACGAGCATGCAGGCTGTCGTGGCCGTAGGCGGCAATTGAATTTGGCTCGCCGGGAGTAATTAAGTCTGCACTGACAGCGCCACTACCACTAGTAGCTGCAGCAATCGCTGGGCGCTTAGGCACGTGCATCCCGCTGCCTGCAGCAGCAGCCTGATGCGTTGCAGCATCGAAAGGAAGGAGGTGGGTTTGGCGATCGATCAGTAGTGCTCAGTGTTCAGAGCCTAAGCAAGCAAGCAGCAAGCGCTGGCTGCACGCAGACACGCAGTGCAGGGGCTCCACAGTCCACCCACCTACACACAGACCCATGTGTATCAGCTATCAAGAGACCGTACGATGCAGGCTTTTCTCCCTAATGCGGGGGAGTGTCCCATTAGCCTGACGGTACACACACGCACAGCTAGTCTCCTGCTGCAATCTGCATCTGCATGGCACTTTTCTTTTCTTTTTCTTTTTCTTTTTAATTTTTTAAATAATAATATGCCACCACCCTCAAAAGAAAAAGGGAAGGAAACCCCTCTCTCTGTGTCTTTGCTGGCTTAATTGCACGACAGCGACAGCTGAGGAGAGGCAACCACAGCACAGGGTGCATGCAGACAAGGCCGCAAACAGTGCCTTTCATTGGAAAGAGAAAGAAAAGAGGAGTCTGAGAAGCTTGATTGTTGGAGTACAGCATCGATCGCCACGAACAGCAAGTCATAGTAGTAATGCAACGCAACGCGGCAACAAACACACTCGGATGCCCATGCATTTGTTCGTTGTACCAATAGAGAGTGCTAGAGTAGAGTATGGCACCAATTCATTCACTCATTCATTCGTTCAAAAGGAAGGGGCACCAAGAGGATGTAAAGAGGCTCGTAATCATCAGCTTGTGAAAACTCTGAAGGGAAAACACGGAGAGAGAGAGAGAGAGAGAGAGAGAGAGAGAGAGAGAGAGAGCTCGTAATCATGGCTACACTTGCGGCTGCGTACGTTAGGCTGCCATGGCTTCCATTTCTGGGGGTTTGCCGAGAAGAGAAGGGCGGGCGGGCAGGGGGCTGCTACCACCACCACCAGCATGCAGAGCCCGAAACTCCGAAAGGTGGCCCGCCGGCCGGGATGACAGCACTGTAGCACTTGCACTCGCGCCCGCAACAGTGCACAAGTAGCACCCACATGGCCCCTCGGACGACTCGGATCCAATCCCTCTGCAAGCTGCACTGGCTAGCAGCTAGGCTACAAAATTTTAGCAGGAAGCAAGCAAGAAAGATGCATGTCAAGCAGCGCGCGCACGCAGCGAGAGGCCTGGGGTCATGATAGTCCACGGATGTCCTGTTCAAGCCAATGCTGCTGCATCCTGCACCTGCACTGATGCATGCATGCATGCAGTAAATGTGTTGTTGTAGAGATCTAGGGTTCAGCAGCAGCGCCAACGCCAACGCCAAGCAAAGCATGCACAGGCCCAGGCACGGCCACCATCCCCATCCAAGCGAACGAAGCGGGCTCGGCTAGGAACCAAGCTGCCTCCCCGTCCGTCCGTCCGTCCGTCCGCGTCATGGTCATGGGCAGGGCAGCGATCGATCGAGTACACGTACTCCTCCTATATTCTACTAGATAGATTGGCGTCCGCGTCTGCGTCTGCAGCACTGCAAGCCCCCCAGCATAGGCGCCTACAAGCGTAGAGCCAAGGAATTTTCCCTAGACAAATGTACTACCTCGCCCGCCCAGCACTGTTGCGACGTGAGCCTTGTCCAGATTCATTCACAGGAATGCACGCTCAGCCCCAGCCCAACGATGGATGCGCTAGTAATACCACTCCACCAACACCGCCGGCACAACTCTACTATTCTACACGTAAACACAGCATCGAGTATCTATCTTCCTTTCCCTCCCGTCCGTGTCAAATTGGTCATGTTCTGTTTGTGCTGGGCGAAGATTCTCAACATAAGTAGTAGTAAGTACCACCTATTATGCGATCAAAAAATAAAAAAAAATCCCATACTCACTCGATCAAGAAAGAACAAAACTATAGATTCTGTGCTCATAAAAATTTCACAACTTATAAACCGGCTGGTAAAATGAAACAGCTGATTTGATGTGAGAGAAACGTACTATTAGAATGACTAATAGTTTGGCACGACTTATAAACTGACTGAGAAGATGAAACAGCTAATTTAATGAGAGAAAAACTATTATTAGAACGGTTGATAAGCTGGCTAATAAACTAAAGTTAACAATATCTTTCTATTGATAGTTTGTTTATCTATAGTTGATTAAATATAAGATACTAAGCTATGACATTATGCTAGAGTGTATTCTTTCATGGAAGGCGGTATTATATATCAGTTTCATTTCACTGGATTCTGAGGCTGAGAACCCGTGTGTTGGAATGTGAAAGAAATTGATTCATTTGCTTGGATGGGATTCTATAATCAGACTTTTAGATGTTGCTGAGATTCAAACACGCATTTTCAAGTTCCTGTTTGGTCAGGCCCCGGCTCCAACATGATTGCCATTGCTAAGCACTATTTTTTCTCCATAGTGGTACACTGCTACTGTAGCATTTGGCTTTGACTCCAACCAAACCGTAATGAACTACCAAGAAACCAACAAAACTAGTGTTTAGACGCTCTTGTATTCTCTGGTCACATTACAGGTGCCGAAAGCTCCTACAAGCACCACCACCAAACTAGCCGTAATAAAAAAATATACTGCCATCATCTCTTCTTCCCATTCAGATCTTCTTCTCTTCTTCCCATTCAGATAGCAGCAGATTAGTTTATTTATTACAAATTTACTACTGCAGTACTAGGTTATGGTAACTTGGCTTTTTTGTAATACTAGTAATTACTACTACTGCTGTCACAATTTAACAACAGTAACCAGAGATTGGAAGATGTCCTTTTCTTTTTCTGTCTTCTTTTATTCCCTATTGTGAGAGGAACGAGAGTTAGCTTTTTATTTTTTATTGAAACTAATACGTGTATAGGCGTATGACCAAGAGATGGTACAAAAAGCAGGTATCAAGTGCATCAGAATGCACCGAGTCAAAAGGCAAAGGCAAACAAATACTTAGATAATATGTGCACAAATATACGAAATGGGTTACGACAACAGAATACATCACCTACCACCCTGCTGTTCCATTTTGCGTTACACGCAAGAAACTTCCCCGATTTCCTGCCTATTCATCCATTGACTAGTCCGCAAGAGGCCAAGAACCACACACATACTCATATAATAATAATATAGTAGTACTACAAACATTGAAACATGGCGAAAACAAGATGAGATGGGCGAGGGTAACCGTTTATTGACTGACTGATTAACCATGCACACTTTGATAATGATAATGATGAAAAGCAATCTCTATCTCCATCATCTCATCTCATGGCCCCCCTCCTACCTGGCCACTCCCCACCCCACACCAAAACAAGAGGAGGGAGCAAGCAACAAGCACGGGCACGAGACGAAACAAAGATCAAATAAAAGAATCTAAACCTAGGATCATCAGATTCTACAGATGCCAGCAGCAGCAACAGCAGCAGCTGCTCCTGCTCCTGCTGCAAGCAGAGAGAGGGATTAATCCACAAGGAAAGAAAGAAAGAACAATGGATTAACACATCCTGTGTGTGTTACACCGATGAGGGAACCACAATGGCGGTGGTCGGATCAGTCAGCACGTCGTCGTCTCCCTCCATGAGCAGCTCCGCGTCCCTGTCGTCGTCGTTCCACAGCTCCTTCCGCTCCAGCTTCGAGTTGGCCACCACGAACACCAGCCGCTGCGCGCGCGGGCGATGCCCCGCGGCGAGGCCCCGGGCGCGGTCAGCCACCGCACCATCGTCGGCGTGCACCTGAACCCCCTCGCGGTCGCGTGGAGGAAGATGAGCCGCACGGCCACCTTGCCCAGCGACTTGAGCTCGCTGAGGCACGTCTCCCACACCAGCCGGCTGCTCTGCTTGTTGGCGATCTTCATCTTCCCGTCGCCGGGTCGGGCTGCCGGACCTGCACCGCCTGCGCGTACAGCGGGTCCAGGCCCTCCGACCGCCACTTCATCAGCTCCATCATCGCAAGGTGCGCCTCCTCCGGCGACACCAGCCTCGTGATCAGCCTGTCCACGTCCTTCTCCTGCTCCGGCGTCAGGTACTTGAACGGCGGGAGGTACCGCCCGCTCACGTCCTTGACGAGGTACAGCGGGTCCAGTATGAATGCCGCCGACCACGCCGGGTGGTAGCTCCTCCTGAACCTCCTCTCCAGCACGCTCATGGCGATGCCTTCGTCCACGTTGAACTTGCGGCACCAGCCTCCGACCTTGCCGCGCAGGTCATCCCACAGCGGGAGGCATTGCCCCACGAGCGGCCGTTCGGTCTCCATCTCCTTCACCGTGTCGGTGATCAGCTTCACCAGCGAGTGCGCCGCCTCCACCTCGGCCCAGAACGCCGCGCTGTGCACCATGTCCACGATCTCCCGCGCGGTGGAGTCGTCAATGCAGAGCAGCTTGAAGGGCTCCTCGAGCACGGAGAGCTGGAGCGGCCGCGCAGAGGTCAGCACGTCGTCGAGCATCGCGAATGCCGCGCTCGTCTCGGTCTCGCCGCCGTTCGAGGGCGGGGCGGCGACGCGGAGGAGCCCGGCGTGGCCGAGCTCCTGGACCTGGTGCCGCTGCAGCAGCGCGCGCACGGCCGGAGTGGCGTTGAAGTAGGCGGCCATCTTGGCGCAATTGGTGGCGGCGGGTGGACCACGGGGAGCTCGCGCGCCAGGTCTTTCGCTAAGCGCGCCAGGCAATGGGCCTGGCACGAGAGGTTCACCATCCACGGGTGCTTGCTCTCGAGATCGCGCAGAGCCTTGGAGCCGAAGCGGTCGGCGACGATGCCGGCGCAATGGCGGAGGTCGGCGGAGGCCGCGACGGACGAGACGGCGTCCAGCAGCACCTCCTCGGCGTAGTCGGACGACGGCGGCGCCGGCATGGGCACGGCGCGGTGGAAGACGGACGTGCCGTTGGGGAGGTTGACGGCGAGGGTGACTACCTTCTCGCGCCACCCGTCCGCGGCGAGCTGGAAGAAGCGCGCGTCCCGGACGCGCGCGGCGGCGTCGGCGCGGGCCTCGGCGAAGCGCGCGTCGAGGCGCGCGCGGGTTAGGTCGGCGCGCGAGAGCTCCGGGAGGCCGACCTGGCGCAGGAAAGCCCTGAGCTTGGGGTGCTCCGCCGCGGCCAGGGAGACGCTCCCGGACGTCTCGAGGAACCAGTCGGCGAGCAGCGCGAGCGCCGCCTCGGCCTGGTGGCGCGGCAGCATGGACCCCGGTGACGCGACGGGCGACTTGAGCCGCTTGACGCTGTCCTCGAGGCGCGCCAGCGCGCCCAGGTCGCCGCGTCCGCCCGAGAGGACCTGGCGCGGCGCGGGCAGCGCCGGTGGCGTGGGAGGCGTGGAGTAGATGGCCGGCTCGCCAACCACCACGTGCTGCGAGGAGGCCGCCGCAGCCGCCTCGACGGCCGCGTACGCCGCGGCCAGCGCGTGGCGCTTGCGGCCTCCGCCGCCCCCGCCGCCGGTGGAGTGGCGGCGCTGCGACGACGGCGGGAAGGAGGAGATGGGCACGACGGAGGAGGCCCCCGCGATGGCGAGCGGCGGCGCCGTGGAGACGGGCGGCGCGGAGGCGGCCAGCGGCGACGCGAAGTTGGGGCAGGCGCCGCGCTTGAGGTGCTCGGAGGCGGTGCGCGACGGGTTGGAGGCGGAGAAGGTGGCGGCGCAGAGCGTGCAGCGCAGGCGCGCCATCTTGGGCGGCTGGCCGGAGGCGGGCGGCGGCACGAGCACGGGCTCCAGGTGCGCCCAGTACCAGGCGCCCTTGCCCTTGATGGCCTTGGCGCGCACCTGCACCAGCGCCTCGTAGCGCTTCCTGGCCGCGGCCTCCTCGGCCCCCATTGCCCCCGGCGCGGGCGCCTGCTCCGGCGGCGCGGACGCTGACGCCGACGCGCCCTCCTCGGCCGACATGGCGTCACGCGGCCGTCATGTCCGCGGTTACGTCGGTTGGGTTCGTTTGCCTGCTGCTGCTGGACTGGACCTGCCTTTGTTTTCTTTCTTTCCTCTCGCGCGGGGCGGGCGGGGCGGGGTGGGGGAGCAGGGAAGCCCAACCCCAAAGCAGCAAAAAGAAAAGAAAAAAACCCGGAAAGGTGGGACGGGACGGGAGACGGATGGATGCCTCGCCCGGTCGCCCTCGCTCGCCGCGGCAACTATTTTGTGTGTTTTTGCTCGGCTCCCAGTTGCTGCTATTGGCTCTTTCTTGTAGTCTTGCGCTCTCTCGTTTGGCCTTGGTTTGGTTTGGCGGGTAGAGAGAAGGCCAGCAAGCAGTGTCTCCAAAACCCAGGCCGCCTCCTGTTTCTGTGGCTTCTCTCGCTCTACTACATCACACTGTTCATCTTGGTTCTCGGGAGCTCTCTCTACTTGTGACTTGTGAGTCTTGGGAGCAGACCCTGCTTGCGACTGTGTATAGCGAGAGAGAAAGAGAGAGAAACGGCCGGGCAAGCAACTCATCAGTCCAGGTCAAGCCTGGAATATAAAAAGAGAGAAGGAAGCACAGACACCCAGTCCCAGTCATCTCTCTCTTTCTCTCTCTACTTACCCACACCACTCAGAGAACTGTTTCTCCTTTTTCTCGAACAGACTCCTCTCTCTACTATAGTCTAAAAAAGTCTACCTCTACCACTACTATAGTAGTAACTGGTATTTTCGGTATTTTCCTGGTGGTCTTTGGTAGGAGTTGACTGCCTGCTACTAGTTCAGGACTGCAAAGAGGAATGCTCTGATATAACCAGTGGGCTGCTTTATGGTACAAATGCACACTATTATAACAGTAGTATATAAAAAAAAGGTTGAGAGAGAAAGAGATCAGTAGGAGTACGGCCCGAGTTGTGCTGTTGCCGCTGCGGAAGGCCCGCTCGACAATTATTGCGGTGGAACAGTTGGTGAGAGCCCACAGGAGAGCTTCTTTTTTGACAGGGCGGCTGAGATTATACACCACCATCTACTGTACTAACACGGAAGGAGAGAGAAACAAAAATACATATATAGGGGTATATATAATCGTAACATTGCAGTAGTACAGTACACTGCATTTGTTTTCTGCATATTTAATTATCGAGTGGTAGCACGGCGCTTCTCTCTAAAGCCAATTGGACCTCAGTCTCTTAGTTTTATTTCAAAAGTTGGGTACACCTTTTTTTCTCTATATAAAATTTATATAAACACTCTTATATTGGCGGGGCACTCTAAACAGTAGTAGCCTTCAAAGCACGAAGTGAGGAGCGATTTCTAAGAAACATTTACACATCGCTATGAAAACAATGAGATAAATTATTTCATGTCATGGAGATAGATCCTATAGAAATATATGACTCACGACATAAGGGATGCGCTTGCACACCAAAGCCTCCAAGGCGGAAGGAGGCAACAAAGATGACCTCCGTCATGTCAAGCATTGACCTTGTTACCTTTGCCAACTTCTAGTTGAGGAGCTCCTTCTTGAGGGACGCACTCCATCATAGGAGAAAGTCTATATCACTCTGACTCACCTTTAAGGTCTTCCGTTGTCCTAATTCTCTAAGAAGTTGGGGATGGAAAGGAATAGAGCAGTGCGTGAAAGCAATGAGAAGTGACTTGCACTAGAGGTTTGCGAATGCAGTGAAATAAGGGCTCAGAGACACAAACTTCAATGAAGACGAAAGGGGTGTGAGGGAGGAGATCACCTTCCATATCTTTTTTTTTATTACCCGAGGAACGTAACCGCCATGTCTCCCTGTTCTCATGACACGACGTGATACGCGCAAATAAAGTGGCCAATGAAGTGTGCCATGTATGTACGAAACGCGAAGCACCATGACCCCTCGACTTCTTTGTGTTTAACGGCCAACCTAGATCAGCAAATTTGAAATGCCACGTCCACATACGTCGTGGATTGAATCAAAGAAAGCACCGTTAGGACTCACTAACAGCGCAAAGGCCCGTTAAGTGGCATAGGGGCCCTCTGCCCACGTATATATTTTGTGTTAGAAAGTGTGAATTCGTCGGGAGACGGAGCTCAAATCATATGTATGGCAAGGGCCTAGTTTGTTCCTATACCGTGCTAGATAAAGTCACATTTAATAGGCCAAAAGGCCTTATGGGAGTTTTTATAATATATAACTTTTCACTACTAATCTGTGATCAGAACCGATGATGAAAATGATTATGACTACTAGCTTGTATCCCGAACTACTAGTGACGAGGTTCCACCGTTGGTTCGGAGAGCCAACAGTGATAATCATTTTCACCTCAAATTCCAATGCTCACTAAAACCACTTAGTTATGGGCTGGTGGTGAAAACATATCACAAGGGGATAATGAACCAGTGATAAAAACACTACTGCGAACATGTTTCCTCTACTAGTGATCTCAAATTTGTGAATGAAGATAAAGTATCAGGGAGAGTTTTTTTATGTAGCACAGGGTTGGGAAGTGACATAAACCTCGTGAAGTACTATATTTTGGCCATTCATTTTCTTACAACATATTATCATTGAGTGCTTTGACACCAATTCCTTTCCAAAAGATATCTAAAATACAAATTGTCTATGTTATACACAAAATATAAGCATTGTTTCATTAATTATTGGTTCGAGCTATGTATTTCTTCCTTTTTAATCCACTATTACATTATTTTGAAATAATGCATTCAAAGTATAATATGGTTAACATATAAATTATGTGTAGCTTATGAAAAATATTTCTATAAAGTCTAATTCTCAAGATTATATGTTGAGTCCTTAGTTAATGTCCATATATGATGTAATTTTTGAAAACTGAGGTTTAAAAAATCTATTTTTTAGTAAATGCATACATGCACGGACAATCATTTCTATTAATATAGGCATACACACGCTAGCTTTATAAGCATCTCCAAAAGACAGGCTATCTAGTCCTATCTGCCCTCACCTACCACTAAACGAAAATTATTGCAGAAACGATTTTTTAGCAAAGGCATTTTTATAGAGATGTCTCTATCAAAAATTGCCTCTGAAAATGGTTCCCGAGATGATCCGCTTCAAGAAATCAATTTTTAGAGGAGGCTAGAATTTACAACAGCCTCTAAAAATAGCCCTATCTTTTGAGGCCACAGGATCTAGAGCCACCTGTGAAGATGGCTTGATCTAGAGCCATCTTTAAGAATCGATTTGTAGAGGCAGGTTGATATACAGCCGTAAAAATAGGTGCAACATAGTTAGAAATTTCATGATTTTTCAATGAAGCCCAATGAAGACAGACTTTATATTGAAGAGATCTACAACTTTATAGTTCATTTTTTCATTTGAAATAATTTATATGACAAAATTCTTTTTGAAATTATTGAGTTTTTAATTTTTTAAAAAAATTTTGTGGCCTTGGATAGAGATTTGATCAAAACAAAAGTTATAACTTTTTATTTAAAATAATGTACAGTCCTGGAATTTACTTCAAGTCCTCACGTATTAACATTCAAATTTGAAACAATCTCAGGTGAAGAAAGGAAAAAAAACTAAAGTTGTGGATCTTGAAGAGCTATACAAATATGTATTTGACATTCTTTTCATTTGAAACTGTTTACCTAGGTTGAATTTTTCATATTTTCAAATTCAAAATTTTTGAAAGACCTCATATGAAGAAAACAACCAATACCAAAGTTGTAGCACTCGACAATAACTACATCTTTATGTTTCTATCATTTTCATTTGACTTGAATACAAGGGAATGTT